>CAUYRT010089423.1:0-51741 GCA_963574885.1 Lepilemur ruficaudatus
GATCCTCCTGCCTCAGCCTCCCGAGTACCTGGGACTATAGGCAAGCGCCACCATGCCTGGCTAATTTTTTCTATTTTTAGTTTTTTGGCTAATTTCTATTTATAGTAGAGACGGGGTCTTGCTCTTGCTCAGGCTGGTCTGGAACTCCTGAGCTTAAGTGGTCCTCCTGCCTTGGCCTCCCAGAGTGCTAGTATTACAGGCGTGAGCCACCCTTGATTTTAAAACATAAGCTTTCTCCAGTGACAGTTAACCAATGGGCACTTTAAAAAATTATTTTCCCAAATCATAATTTAATTTTTAAGAGCTATAAACAACACTCACAAACCTTTATACACACACACAGAAAGAGAGAAGTCTCCTCACTTTGTAAAAATGAGCAGCAGTTTAGTTTTACCCAATGTAAAAAACCTCAGAATTCATGAATTTTGAACTTACTGTCCAAACCTTCACCGGAGCCGTCAGCATCCCACACCCTTTCCTAGGATATTTAACATTTGTAGAAAATGCTAACATACTTTCACATGTGTGTGAAATAGCTAAAACAGACATCAATGTCTGAATTTTTCCAGTCAAGAAACAGACGTTAAATGCCAAAGGCCACCAGCCGGTCTAATGCTTGGGTGGATGGACCTGTGGTCCTGCTGCCCAAGGCAGGCAATGTCACCCAAAGCTGGCCTGCATGACTGTGAGCATGTGCACATAACCCTAACTCCAGGAAGAAGAAAAATCCCATGGGGAACCACGCCAAAGGGTGGGGACAAGGAACAAAGTAAGAGAAGAGATTCTGCAAGCAGAACTCACTGCCTGCCTTGATTAATTGCCGCCCACACAACTGGGTGTTGCTGCTGTTCATTAGAACCTCCAGCCATCACAGTCTGGCTTCCTGAGGATTGCCCCATCCCTGGGCTGAGTTGACAGCACTGTCCCTTGGGCCCGGCACTGCCCACGCTCTCCCGCCTGCACCTTCCCAAGGCTTGGGGCAGCTCTGCGCCCGCTGCACGGAGGGCGGCGGTAAGAAGGGCAAGGACAGGGCCAGCCAATCAAAGGAGAAAGGGGAGACGGTGTAGCATTCGCCTGGGCGGAGTGCGCTTGCTGCCCGCCCTCCGCGGGACCCGCGCCGCCGCCCGTTGGGCTCCGGTGAGCTCCCGGCAGCGGGGCGGGGCCTGCAGCGGGACGGCGCCTGCTCGCCCGTGGCCTCACCGGCACCCAGGACTCCCAGCCAGCGCGGCTGCCAGCCTGAGTCTCCCCGCCAGCCAGCGGGGCAGGACAGGCTCTGCGGGGAGCCGCCTCTCCCGGCGGGCCCGGCCCTGCCTCTGTGGCACACGTGGGGGCTTCCTCCTGCCCTCACTGCGGGCATCGCGTCTCCTGCGGCTGCAGACTCGCGCGCGGACATCCACCTTCACTCTTCATGAAGTTAAGGAGTTGCTTTCTTCCTTCGGCCCCCCCCTTCTAAAAATATTTTTTCTTTATTATGGTTAAAAATACATAACATAAAATTTGCCATTATAACCATTTTTATGTGCACGGCGTGGTGTGCAAGCACATTCACGTTGCCGTGCCGCAGATCTGCGGGCCCTCTCTGAAACACAACCGCCCTGGGAGGACCGAACGTCCTCTTGCTGCTTAAGTCCCATTGCCATTGACAGATAGGGACCCATCTCACCGTGACACCTGCAGCTCTGGCCCTTGAGTGGTGGTTGTGTTTGAGTCTGTTCCCTCTTACTATGACTTTTGGCCTCATAGTAGGTAGCCTTCAGTAAAAATGGTTTGGATTATTTTTTGCACTTTTTCTGAAGTTAAGATGGGAGCTTTCTTGAAAATTGTAACCTCACATCCTGCACCCCTTTTAGTGGTTGAATCAAAATTGTGACCCATATCAGTAATTTAAATCTTCATTGAAAATGAGTTACAGTTGTGGGCAAAATGCAAAAAATAATAAGGGGTTGAGTCTGGGGTTAGACTGAGATGCTTTCTGGGTTAGTGAGTCTGAATGTGGGCCTGAAAGCCTAAGTGGTCCCTGAGCGGGACCCACAGCTGTGGGGAGACGGGCTCACAGCAGGACGGCAGCGATGGCGCAGGACACTAAACTGTACCGCAACTCACAACCTGCAGCAGAAAAACTAACAGGACATTTATGTAATTTAAGACACTTTGTTATTTTAAACAACATGAAATACACGTTGATGTATAAATAAACCATGATGATTTCTCAGTTGGCGTAGTCTTTCCTTGTGGAAGTAAACAAAAGCCTTACAGACCCCGCATTTGTCTGGTACAGCAAGTAATCACTGAGCCCAAGTAAAGCGTGGCTGGACTTTGATGTCAGGGGGTCAGGGTTTAAAATCCCTATTAAAGAGTCTGGTGCATTGGGCACTTGCTCACCTCTTTTCCATCCCACCCTTGACGGATTGATAGAGTTCACAGGTCAGGTAATGGTCTTTTTCAGATACTCATGCCCGTGTTGTCATCTTTGAAAAAAGATGACTTTATCTGAATCAAACTAGTCCAGTTGCTAAATAAGAAAAAAAGGTCTCCTTTTAATCAGTACTTAGACAAGTATTCATGTACAAATGATACAAGAAGAAGGCAATATGACCCAGACAAGAAGGCAGGGCACCCTGGGATGAGCACCCCTGAGCTCTTTTCTCATCTCTACTTCGTCATGCTTGCTAAGACACGAAAGAGTCCAAATCACCCAGACGTCAGACTGCCTCTGTGTGGGATGCACCTTTGGTTTTGCGTGGAAGGTCTCCTTCCTTACGGGCAAGTCAGCATGTTGAGGCCAACTGCGCCAGGGGAAACAATATGTGATGATTAGTTTTTTCCTCTGGGTTCTTTGGCATTTGGTCTTTCACCAAAAACACATGTCTACGGGACATTTTCTTTTCCCAGCTGCCCTATGATAGCTATTGCTGCAATCAGCACTTTGCTTCCTTCTCCTTCTTATAATTCTCTGGATAGTATATACAGTGAGGGAAATGATACAGGCTGTTTTGAAATACTCTGGTTAATTCACTTCTCTTCCTTTCTTCCTATAATTATCTGGAGACATGCCGTGTTTATCAGTGGTGAGCCATGAGGCATGTGCCTTGGGAAGGAGCACTGGAGGGCAGTGTGGGGTGTGGAGATTAGCATGTCACTCTGGGGGCCAGGAATCCCGAAACCTAAATCCCAAACTTATCTTACACAGGACCGCTGGCTCGGCAGCAAACAGCAACTCTGAGTATGTCATCCTCTCATCTTGGTGGCACCCATTTCTACTACCAGCTGGACGATATCTGGTATAATCTGAGTAAAATAAGAACAAAATCTTATTGAATAACACTGAGTGCTATTAAGTGGCAGATATATAGACTGCTATGGATGGGTGGGTGAGAAGTTCTCTTCCCTCCCGTGAAATCCTTCTGCGCAGATAGACATTGAACATTAATCCCAGGTGTGGTCAGGGTCCCAATAGAGCAAACCATGGTGCTGCAGGAATGTAATTGAAATCTTAAAGGTTCAGAGGAGGTTGGAATGGGCTAGTCTCACAGAGGATCGTGAGAAAATGGAGTCAGTCTGTTGCTCTAAACAGGTCTTATCAAAATAGCAAGGGCTTGTTGAAGACAATTCATTTGAAACCCCGACACTGCCTTGTCTGGGAACTCTGGTCGGCACATGTCCTGAGCAGGTGCAGTCCTGGGTCCTTCTCTAGGGGGCATGGCCTGTGTGTGTCCACCCTGCGGTTACCATCACTGAGGAGAGCCCAAAGTGTCCTGTGAGCCGGGCAATCAACTGCAACCCAAACCTTCCCGATCCATTGAACACCTCGGCTTCCTCTTGGTAGGTGAGTTTATAGGGGAGCGGAGTTATCAGGTACACCATGAGCATACTTTTCAGAACAATTACTTTTATCAGCTTGGCTTGCTTGTCCCAGAAGGTCATCCTTGGCAGGAAGTGACTAGTCTGTTGACTTTAATAATAGGATAAACAAACCTCCTTTGACATATAGAATGGCAGAAACTGTGATTTCCTTCCCACCTACATTGAGGCAAGGCAGTTGAAGTGGGAGGAAGCAAAGTGTTGGCTTTAACGTGGATTCAGAGCAAAAGTCATGGTTAAATACCTGACAAAATGCTTCTGGCATAGGCAAAAGGAATGAAAGGCATCAACATCACCAGGAAGACAGGAGAGCAGCACAGAAGGAAGAAAGAGTGGACCCCCTTCTCAGCTTCCTAGGACACATTTGTTTTGCAGACCAGGAAGTCTATGCGGGCCGTTTCTGCTACAGGCTTGCATCCTGAATCTGTTCCGTCTTACTTGGTGAAATACTTACAAGTGACTTTGAAAGACAAAGAATAAGCATTTTGGTAACTGTGTAGCTGGTACATTGAAAAGAAGGAATGAGGGCTGTAATCATAAAAGCAACTTTTATTTTTCTTCTACTACCCTTTGAAACCTGCTCAATGAAGTTTTAAAGTGGCCCTCCCCTGTTCCTGGATGAAAAATCAGGCCTTCTCCACGAATGTTTGGTTTTGTAATAGAAGCTCCTACCAACACTTAAAGATATAAAAGCAGACCTAATTAGGAAGCCCCGATGCTCAGTCCAGAAGACACATGGAACTGCGGACTGATTTCGCGACGTCTCCAGCCCCTTGCCTTTGCCAGCCTGCAGTGGTGGCAGGGGCGGAGGGAAGGCAGCTGGGTTCCTCTCTGTTTCTCTATATTGCTTGCCAGGTTTCTGCCCCGGGCATGGTCAGGGCGGTGGGAGAGGGAAGCAATGTAAGGAAAGGGTGAGGAAGTTTTCACCTGATTGATGTTGCCATAAAATGGCTCCAGGTCCCTGCCCCTGGCATATGTGTATAGCTGACTCTCCTATGGGCATTTTTATGAGTTCATGGACTGGCAAGGGGAAAGCAGGCACTGAAAAATTTGCTTATGCTTTCTAAAATGAAGATGGCATATTCTCTTTTGAATAATTCCAAGAAAATACCACAATAATTAGGTTTTTTTTTAATCTGTAGAAAAATTGATGAGAGCAAAGAATATGTTCTTCCATATGTAGTCTCAACATGGGGACAAATCGAGGTGGAGTTCATTTTCTGCCCCCTCTTGTACGTGCGGCTTGCCAGTGTTCCTTGCTCCTCCCGTTACTGATCCCAGTGTCCCGTCCTCTGAAGCCTGTCCCATGGAGAGAATGTGCGCCCAACTCCATCCCAGAAGCGCTGAAGACACAAGAGAATCTTTATTCCTACTAATCAAAACAGAGGTGTTCTTGACGTTGCATCTTGGAACTCAGATCACATTTTTCTATAGAAATAATGAGTCTCCCAGTTTGGGAAGTAGGGAAACTACTACCCTACAGGATTTGGGGGAATTGATGAGATTAATGAGCGAAAGTGTCCTTTGCATAGCCAAATTGCAATAAACGTGAATTCCTTCCCTACTTCTCTAAAAGAGTTTACTGTGACTGAGCAGGGGGAAAGAAAGAAGGAAAGCATAATTATAAGTGCCTGTTTTATGCCAGGCACTAGTTAGGATCAATAGTGCTATCGACACTCAAAATCAATTGCTTTGTAGATTAATCAGAATTTTATGGATTAATCTGAAACTGTATCACTATTTGCAGCTTTGTTCTTGTGAGGAAAATGTGTTGTAGGTTCTGAACAACTGCTGCTATGTGCAACCTGGGCTAAAAACTGGCAACTGTTAATTTATAATATATAAATAGAGAGAAAGTGTTATTTCCAAACACATATTATAAAATAGTCTTTGTTAGTGAATCTATGATTTTCAACTCATCTTGTAAGAGATTATCAATTTTGACTTTTTGTTACCAAACTTCTCATGCTTTTCTGCTGAAAAATTCTGGGAAATCAATTACATTAATTAGAAAATAGATTGCCCCACTCTCAGCTATCTGTTGGGTCTCCAGATAAACAAATACCCAAAGAACAGAGGATTGATTTCTCCAAAGCTGCCTAAAGTAATATGTGACACACGGCTTCCAGCCCTAATCTGGGCTGGGACAGAGAAAGACCATGGCTTTCCTAGTTGAAAAGAGGAGCTATTGTTCACCCTCCTGGCAAACCACCAAGCTGCTGTCTGTGGGCTCATCACTGTGCTTAATGTCACAGCACCCGATGGTGCAGAGACACACACGGCTGCTCCTGCTCGGCCAGTGACAGAAGGCATGGCTCCTGTTGTTACCAGGAAGGGTGGAATATCTTTGTGCCTGGGCCACCTCCACCAAAAGGAGCTTCTGCAGAAGCAGGTGTCTGAAGACCAGACACACCCCCAGTTCACCCACTGGTGCTAGCCTGCGCACCCTGACAATATTCTCTGCATTAATCCTGAGTATAGAAGGCAAGTGGTTAAAGAGCTAGAATTTGCGGAGCAATTTTCTGATGCGTAGCCAGTGTATTTGTCCACTGAATTTCTCTCCCACTCTCCTTATGAATCATGTCACCCATCTGTGCTCGCTGGCTCTGCCCTCCGCAGCAGACAGCGTGCCCTGCAGCTCTCCCAGCAGGCTCAGAGCCCCCCTGTCTTCCTTTTGCCTGGTCCAGACTCTTTCCATCTAGTTCACCTTCTATGTTTTCTCTCAGCGATTCTCCTGAGCTTCACCTGGTGAAGCTTGTAACCAGTGGAATCTCGGCTCTTAATAGAAATTGGATTTAATAATTCAAAAATGAAGTACACTCTTTCACACTTGAGTTTGCAGACTGAGGCACCTGCTACCCACATTGCATCCTTCTGCCCATATTGCAAACCCTTGCAGAACTGACATTATTTTTATAATTTTCTAATATCTCTCCTTTGTAGCTAGAATGGTATCTGCACAGAACTGAAGGAATGTTGAAGGACCAGAGGAATGTAAGCTAGAAAGTAGAACAACTAGCATGTTCTGTTTTTCAGGCTTTTCAACTGGTCAGTGGGAAACACAGGTCTGAGGCAGGCCATGTTCTCACTCACACGGAAGCTAAAAATAAAATTTGAGCTCACACAAATAACAGAAATAGAGTCGTCAGTAGAGGCGGAGAAGGGTAGGAAGGACCAGAGAGGGGAGGCGGGTTAATGGGTATGGGATCATAGCCGGCAGGAGGCAGGAGTCCTGTGCTCTGCAGCACCACACGGTGAAATGCTCACAATTATTTACTGTGCATTTTCAAAGGCGAGAAGAGACGGCAAGTGTCAGAGGCGACGGATATGCCAGTTACCCTCATTTGATCAGTACACGTTGTAAACATGTATTAAAATATCACTCTGCAACCTATAAATCCTATATCCTAGAAATATGTACACTTACTATGTGTCAACTAAAAATAGAAGGAATAAAAAACAAAGGTATTTGGCCACTAACTCCTCGATAGAGGCGGACCCCCCGGAAGAGCTCTGGGTGTGCTGTGAGACGGAGTCCCTCATGATTCCTTCCCAGCATAGCTTGCCCTGAGCCCCGCCCGTGGCCCCCGCCTGCTCTCCGGTCAGCAGAGAGGGGCCGGCTTCGCATTTCTGCGCTGCCTGCTGTCACACACCAAAACAGAAAGTCCCCTTCCTCCCACCTTCAGACACACACACGCTCTTCCCTTCGCTTGCTGGTCTTGCACAAAAGAAACAAAACATTCTCGCATTCTGGACTTCTGCCAACTTTCAAAAATAATTAAACTTCCCTCATTTTCAAAGAGACTAGTTCTCCAAGAGTTCTAAGCTCAGATGTTCAACTCCAGGGGGCTGCTTAAGTGTCTCCTGACCTTTCCTCAAGACCTACCTATGACACCACAGGCGACCTCATGGGCTGAGGGACAAGTGTTTTGTCATCTGTTTCCTGTTGTCTTGGCTGCTTAGGCTGGTGGGGACTGGGAGCGGGCAGTGGGGAGCAGTTCCTGCTCAGGACGGAGGGACCTCTGCTGACCAGCACTGTGAGAGAAGGCTCGGCACGTTCCCACATTCCGCCTCTTCCCTACGTTCTGCCAAACGTGTTTGAAATCTGTGGGAACCGTTCAGCTTCCTCTCCCCCCATCTTGCCACCCAGGGGTCTCAAGACTGTCAAAAATATTACCGAGTAGCAAGCACCATTATGTCTGCTGTGGCAGGAGTCCTTTCTTACCCAAAGCGGGTGGTTTGAACATAGCATCGTGTGGTGGGAAGAACAAGGTCTTCGTCATTACACGTGCCTGGGTCAGTCCAACTAACACGGGACTTATTCACAGTTTCTTAGACAAGAAACTGGCCTCTCTGAACCTCAGTTTCTCTACCTTCAAAATGGGAACACCAATTCTACCTTACAGATTTTGTTTTTTAATTAAAAATAATCCATGGAAAATTCCTTGTACTATGCTGCTACAAAATAAATCATCAATACATTATTAGTGTTATTATTGTTAAAAGTATGTTTCCCTTGCTCTTTGAAACTTTGCATGAGCTAGATCACAGTAAGAACTTAGGACAGCTACAGAATGACAGACAAAGATTAATCTTTTATTTTTTCAAAACCCTTAAAATAGCTTGGAAAACAGACTTATTTTTTTAAAACTTAAAACTGATAGACTATGAAAAAAAATGAATGTTCATTTCTCCTGTTGCTGGTTGAAAGCACTACCTCTTTGCATTGGGTACCTAGCAGCTGAGTAGATTGAGAACTTTTATACCTTAGAGTCAAAGAATAAGGTATCATTCAAACTTGCAACAAAGAAAATATGTGAAACATTTGAATAAAATCCCAGCATTTTGAGTCCCAAATGCTCAGTACTATTAATATAAAAAATAAGTTTTACCTCTGTTCTCCCTCCCCAAAGACATGTACAATTTTATTTGAAAGATTCATTCAATGCATTTTTACTGAACATCTACTAGGCCTAGGTGAACAAAGCAGACACATTTTATACATTCATGCACCTTATGTTCTAGTAAGGTTTCAACTCAGAGATTTAAAATAAATGCCAATTCCTGGGCTGGTTTCTCAGAACTTTTGATTCAATTGCTGTAGATTGAGGTCAAGACTTTATTATTATTTTTTTAAAGCTCTTCAGGTGAGTGGTATCTACAGCCAGATTGCGTGGGAATCACTGCTGAAAACCCTCATGGGTCAGTTAAGGATTCTGGGTCTAACCCTGGTGGGGTGGCAGGATGCTGAGGGTTTCGCGGAGCGGGCTCCGCGCCCGGGTCGACAGTTCAAGTGCCGTGTGCAGACGGGCTTGTGACTGTGGGGAGGCCGAGAGGGGAGTAGCAGGAGAGAGACTAGTTAAATGAGATGCACATCTTAAAGAAAACTGTAACATACAGTTGTGGGAAATGATCGAATATTAAATTATACACCCAGTTGGCCAATAATGTGATGTAAAATTTGAAAAGGGAGAAAATCCAGGGTGGGATAAGTAGGCAGGGAAGGGTTTCTGGAGGAAACAGGTCTTTGAGCTGAAGCTTGAGGAGCGGGCAGGATTTCTGTACCCCATGGAGAGTCTTCCCTGACGCCCACACAGCACGCTGCAGGCAGAGGAGCAGCATGGATGGCCACTGGCGCAAAAACTGGCCTGACTCGCTCCCAGGCCACATGGAGACCTGGTCCAATGAGTCCCAGGTGACAGCAAGAAACAGAATGAGCCAGAGAGCAGCCAAATGTGGAGGGGCATGGGAAAGACTTCTGGGAAGCCACGTGTGAGCGGAAAGTGCAGATGCGCCTCCCACTCTACCCTAGCACGGGCTGTGACACCAGGTGTAGGGGGTGCTCCCCACCGACACGCATGTCATCAGCCCTGCAGTGGACACCAGTGGGTATCCTCCAATTCACTTCCAGCACTACCCACCTGGAGACTGTGTCAGATGCCAGAGGTGAGGGCTCAGTTCCACCAGACTGGGCCCCCGCCCCCAGACACCAGTCACAAGTCCAGGGCTCGGAACTTCTGACTGACCAGCTTCAAGTTGGGGTTCCTATGACCCCTCTTTGGGGTTTAGTTTGGTGGAGTGGCTCACAGAGCTCAGGGAAACACGCTGACTAGTTTGTTATACAGGATATCACTAAGGATGCAGGTGCAGAGATGCAGAGGGTGCGGTATGTGGGAAGGGGTGCGGAGCTTTTTCACCCTCCTGGAACCTCCACGTGCTCAGCTCTCTGGAAGCTCCCTGAACCCAGTCCGTTTGGTTCCTTATGGAGGCTTCATTACATAGACGTGACTGATTGATTAAACCACTGGCCGATGGTGATCCACTCATCTTTCAGCCCCCTCCCCTCTCTGGAAGTTGAGGGGTAGGTGGAAAGCCCTGACACTTTAATCCTGCCTTGGTCTCTCTGGTGACCAGCCCCATCCTGAAGCTACCTAGGGGCTTCTGGCTGCCAGTCAATTATTAGCAGACAAGAAGGCATCACTCTGGGGATTCTAAGGATTTCAGGAGTTGTGTGCCAGGAAGGAGGTTGAAGGCCACATACACAGTCATAGAATGACCTGATGAAAGAGGATTTTTAGCTCTGTAGGGTCATGTAGGATGGGTCCTGGGGAGGAAGGCTGAGAGCTGGAATCCAGGTAGGACCCTGTGGAAGTCACCTCAGTGGGGTTGGGAGGCTGAGGCATGCACACAGAGAGGAAGCAGCAGGTACACAGGTTATTTAGAAGGCACACTGGAACTCCATAACTGAATCCATGCAAGGATGAACAAGAAGGAGAAAAAGATCCAAAACATGGGTGAGGTTTGTCCCGCAGGAAGACTGGAAGGAGGAGAAGGCCCTTCAGTTGTGTGAGTCTTCACAGGTCTCTCATCCTGTGGGTTCTTGTCTCAGTCTGTTCTCTGTTGCTTGTAACAGAATATCTGAAACTGGGAACTTTATAAAGAAAAGGAATCTATTTCTTACACTTATGGAAGCTGAGGAGTCCAAGGTCGAGGGGGTGTGTCTGGAGAGGGCCTTCTTGCTGGTGGGGACTCGGAGAGCCCGAGGTAGCCCAGGGCATGGCGTGGTGAGGGCTGAGCTGCTGGCTCAGGTCTCTCGACCTCTTCGCATAGAGCCCAGTCCACTCCCGCGACAGCACACCAACCAATGAGTGGATGAGCCCACTCATCAGGGCAGAGCCCTCACCACCCAGTCACCGCTTAGAGTCCTGCCACCCTGGGGACTAGGTTTCAGAATGAGCTGTGGAGGGACACGCACTCACACCACAGCAGCTCCTCCTGCGGCTCTGCCCCACCTGCGTGGCACCGCCCCATCTTCCCCCCACAGCCAGCTATGTCTGCAGGCCCACAGGCGTCCTTCCCGGGCAGTCATCCGGAGCCACTGGTGCTCCTCTAACTTACATCCTTCCTCCTGAGTGCTGTGTCCGTCTGCCGGGCTGCTGTGACAAAGAACCAGAGACTGGGGGCCTGAGCAGCATCATTCATTTCCTCACAGTTCTGAAGGCTGGCAGTTCAAAGTCCAGGTGCCGGCAGGTTGGTTTCCCCGAGGCCTCTCTCCTTGGCTTACCAATGGCTGTCTTCTCCTTGTCCACACGTGGCATCCCACCGTCTGCTGCTCTGAGTCCTCACCTCTTCTTATGAGGACATCAGTCACCTCAGATTAGGGCCCACCTAATGACCTCATTTTACTGTACGACTTTTTAAAGGCCCTGTCTCCAAACACAGCCATGTTCTGAGGTTTCAGGGGTAAGACTCCAACAGATGAATGTTAAGGGGAATGCAATTCAGCCCTTAAGAAGAAAACCCTGTGAAGGTGACACCTTCTTGAGGGCTACCTCAGGGGTGGCATTGATATGTGAGCCAGCAGTGTCTTCTCCCAGTTCCTACAGCTGCCAGGCCTAAAAATACAAAGGCACCCCGTGTCCCCTTTGGTCCCTCCCTGCCAGACACACCCTGTGCTCCCCCACACACCTTGTCACCAAGCACTGGATCCCACTGTCCTTTCATGAACACGGTGCCCTTATCTTCTATCTCTGGCTCCTCTTTCACGAGGCTCACAGAGGAGCCCCCAAGGCGTGGCGGGTGGCGAGCTTGTGTGACCTGCCCGCTGAGGGTTCAGAGCACTTCTCCTTTCCCCGAGGGCAGCTTGGCCGCTGGCTGGCGCACAGCCAAATGCTCAGCTCCCTGTGCTCCAGGACAAGCTCCGCCCCAGGGACCCGCAACCCACATGCTTCCGACCCAGGTGGCGTGCTCAGGCAGACAGGCATGAATCCTGACAGCGGGCTGTGCTTAAGCCCAGGCTACAATCCATGCTCCCACAATTGGCTGTGAAATGTGTCTTTTCACAGATTTTTGTAATTGAGAGATTTTTTTTAGGTACATGACAGGCATCACATATGTTTTCTCTGTTGTTGTTCTGAAATACCTTTACCGTTTGTGCTCCATGGCCTTCTGTCATAAACTAGGATGGAATTTCCATGGAAGTTTTGAAAGAGGAGGAGGATAAAAGAAGTGAGCAGCCAAGTGACAACTTACTCTCTGAGGACAGGGACTGTGTGTCCTGGTCACCCACATGAACCCCATGCTCATCCAGTGACCGGCACATAGTGAAAGGTGAGTAGCTTTGTGCGGATTGTTGAAGGGTGTGTGTGGAGATGGTAAGTAAGCACTTGCACGAGACAGAGATCCAAAAATTAATTTCCATCTGTAGCTTACGTCCAGTTCTCTGGGTATTTTTTTAGGGCAGGATACGCTGGAGGTCTCAGTCCTCTATAGTTGAGCCTAATTTAGGTTTCTGTCTGAAAACTCACATAGACATAGCCATAGCCTTACCATAGATATAGCCAAGGATACAGCCATAGACATAGATGTAAACATAGGCATAACCATAGCTATCACCGTCGACATAGCTGTAGGCATAAACATAGACATAGACATAGACTTAGCCAAGCCACAGCCATAAACATAAACATAGCCATGACCATAGCTGTAGCCATAGACATTGCCATAGGCACAAACATAGATATAGGCATAGACATCACCATAGACTTAGCCAAGCCATAGCCATAGATGTAGATATAGCCATACCATAACCATGGACAGAGCCATAGACATAGACACAGCCAAAACTCTAGCCATAGACACAGACATATGCACACTCATATCAATAGTCCTTTGTCTTCCACGGGTGCTATTTAAACAAAAGAAATGTGAAAATGGAACATTCTACTCACTAAGGTCATTTTTGTCACATTTCCAGCATTTCCCCTCTCACACCACCTCCAGTGTGTATGAACCATGGCATCATAGTGCCCTGGTTGCTGGCTGGGAAGTAGTGACTATCCTCTTCAGCACACAGATAGTCCAGTACACATTATCCTGGATTCTGGAAGCTGTATTTGGTACTGTGGCCACTTCATTGGTTCATGTCGTGGGAGGAATTAAGACATTCATGGAATCATGCTAAAAAAAACCTCAGTCATTATATATATGACATTGGATTGGGTTTCAGAGCATTTTCTCATTGATGTGTTGCTTTTCTATCTGAATGTACATCACTGATGTCCAAATCTATTCCTTCATGGCCACTTATCTCAAACCACATCCAACTCTCTTAGGCGCTCCAATTTGGCCAGTCTTGGGCTATGATGTGGGATGTGCAGCCTTTGTAACTCGTAGCTGGCTAAAACAGTCCAACTTTTAAAGGAGTTCTTCATGACGACTTTATTGGTGGCATTGATAAGATGGGAAATTCCCCGATGTCACACATATTCTTATGACGCATTTCATTAGTATTCAATGAGTTATGTTTTTGTCACCAATTTAAATAATTTTTGACAACTATTTAGTGATGCATAATCCTGAAATAAACCTCTTACCACTTTTTCCTTCCTTTCTAAAGAATCAAGTCTTCATTGTAGCAAATCATCTCTCTGTTTGTGGCAAACTTGCATTCAAAGATTTGGTCGCGGACTTCACAGTGACAACCAGAAAAGAAAAATTTCTCTTATCACAGCCACAAAAGCCTGTGATGATGTGAAACATGATTTTAGGCATGATTCTTAAATTCTCTACTTGGGTCAGGACATGCCCCTTAGCACAGGTCCAGCAGCCAGGAACATATCGTTGTGAGTTTGGCTTTGCTTCCTGATTGGAAGGAGAAGAAAGTTGAGAAAATAAATGATAGAATTAAGAAAGGGGAAAATGAGATAAGATGGAAAAGAAAAACATAGATCATGAAGAGAAAGGAAGAACAATAATATAGGAGATATATATTATAAAACCTTAAGAAGGCTGTGAATGAGACTTGTGAGGTATTTATAAGGGCTGGAAGACCCTGAGGCGAAGTAGCCCAGCCTCTGTCAGTAGGACAGCTGAGGTGAGTAAGGGCTTGATGAATATAAGGGTAAAACTTCCCAGAAAAAATAACGACGAAAAGCTCCTCAGAAGATACATCAAGACGCGTCAGTACTGCTCTTCTAATTCTATTCATTCCAGGGATAAATGCCTATGAGAGAGATTCTCAACCTCAGCACTTTTGACATTTTGAGCCAGTGAATTCTTTGTTGTGGGAGGCTGTCCTGTGTATTGTAGAATATTTAGAAACATCCCGGTCTCCACCCATTACCGAGGGCTGGTAACTGCCCCCACAGCGGTGGCAATCAGAAGTGTCTCCAGACATCACCAAATGTGAATCAACACCCCTCACACAGTGGCAGTTGGCAATTGCTGGCCTGCAGGACAAGGAGCGGGGCTGGGAACAGACACAGGACAGGAATTCCTGTTTTTCTCCTCAATTGCACTGCTGTGTAGGACACCCGGCAGTAGGAGTGAGAAATACATGAGGAGGTTACCTTGATGGGAATGACTTTTAACTTGGCTTTCGACAGCTCTCCTTCCTCATCTCCCATCGCCCCTCCCCACTACGCACATTCCTTCCTCTTTCACTGAACCTGCTCCAGTGGCTGTGTGAGTCCTCCAGATCAAATTCATTTGCCTCGACAATCACCCCTTTGATTCCACGTGGAGGGGGAGGGTGGGCTGTCCTGTCCTGTCGTGAAAGGCTCCTTTCGGTTCCCTGTGATCTCCCTAGGTGTATATTAATAGATTGCAAAACTCAGGTATAGACAAGGAGCTTAGACAATAGGCAGACTCATTAGTAAACCCTTTGAAGTGTGCAAACAAGGCCATGGTAGACGCCTCTTCTTTTCCTCTCTCCCTCCCTCTTTCTTCCCATCCTTCATTCCAGGTGCCAGTGGTGGGAACTGGCAAGGCAATGAAAGCAAAGGATGGGATCAGGAAAGAAATGAGACTTTACCTGAGATGTGGAGGAGGCTGCCTATGTGTCCTCTTCTCTCTGGGCAAGGAGCCCAGGGAGGCAGCAGCCTGCACCATCACCTGTGCTCTTGGCCTGAAGATGGGGGAGGCACTTGGAGAACAGACCTCAAGTTACTGTGGGAGGCTATGAGGGCTCAGTGCAGGGGTGTGGGAGACAGGCAGTCTAGAAGGAATGATCAGTCTTTGACATAAACCTATTGTCTGAGATGTCGGAGGGGAAAACTCTTCCCTAGTCCAACCTTCTTTTAATCCTTGGGTGAGAAAAGTCCATTTAAGATCTCCAGCCCCTAACTTTCCTCTCTATAGTTGGGAATCTGCCCTTGCTCTTGGCCAGGCATGCCCTACCAGGGGAACAGGACCTGCTCATCACCTGAGGGACTCCCAACTTGGTGTCATTGCTCTGGAGAAGAGAACAGCCTAAAGGTGCATTTTGATACTGAATAAATGCATGGAGGCTGCTTCTTTGACCTTGCCTTATTGAACATGGGAAGGCAGGTGGTTACTGGAAAAGAGATAAGACCATTATGGAAACAAATGAACCTTGGGAATTCTATTGTCACCTGGGGAAGATCAGTGAAGGCAGTCTTTCTAAAACAACACCATGACAGCTTTGAAAATCAAAGGCAAAGTAGAACTTCCTGAGACTTTATGACAAGGATTGTAACATCTAGGCAGATCCCTCTTCAGGAGGGTCTTCAGGAGGCCACATCTGAAGTATCTTCACATCTTTATTCCTTGTACTTTGTAGAGCAGGTGTTCTTGCTAGAGGAAAGCAGACCCTTTGCCGACACCTTTTTGAGTGTCCACGATGCACTCCAGGGAGGCTTTGGGTAAGCAGCCTACTCGGGTCATTCAGAAAGTCACTGCCATCAGGAAGCAGGAGACTCCACAGCCCTACTGTCCTTGCCTGCTGTCTGGGAGGTGGTAAGTGCCACACAGACAGTGCGCCCGCCTATGGCGTTGGTAGCGCCAGGGGACACAGCCGCCCACAGGATGAGCACAATTGTCAGTGTGTTGGTCCACGCCCTGCTGGAGCTGCAGGAGAGCCTGTTCTCAAACTGCACGGTGCATTATACTCACCTAGGGAGTTTTTCAAAGTACTGATGCCTTGGTTCTGACCCCAGAGATCTTTTTTTTTTTTTTAATGGTTTGGGTGTGGCCTGAAAAATCTGGATATTTAAAATCTCCTCAGATAATGACATTGTGCAACTCAGCTTGAAAACCTGCTCTTAGGTCTTGCTGTTAATGACCTTTTATAGGTAAGCACCAGCTTCCCTTGGCCCTCTCAGCCCTCCTATGCCACACAGAGGTCTTCACTAAAGTCCGACTGCTGCTCCCTACAGCAGCCCTTAAAATGCTCCCTGCACCCAATGCTGTCAGTCAGCATGCCACTGCCACATCCCACCATGTAAGGGAGTACGCACAGCAGTAAACCTATGGTGACTTGATTGCTTTTTGCAATGTGGACATGCAGGCTCAAGGGTGGAGCTAGCAATTTAAAGAATTAAAAGGTAGGCTGCCACCCATCTCAACCTGATGTCCACTCCCGTAATCCCCGGGAGTCAGGTAAGATGCACAGAAGCCGAACCCTGGGTTCCAGCACCGAGACACCTGACAACCACAGAATCAGTCTCCCCAGCTTTTGCCAGCTGCCTCCTCTTCCTGAAGTGAATAATGGGAGGTTCAGATTGCTCCTTGAACTGCTCTAAATGCTAGGTTTTGGCAAGGCACACCTGCCATTTGTCATCAGAAAATGCTAGTCTTGCTAGCAAGAGCATTAAAAATCTGGCAGTTTGTTTCTGGTTTTTTGGTTTGTTTGTTTGTTTTGAGCAAGATGGAGATTTTTTTAATGCCCGTTCTTACCTCCTGTGTGTCTGGGATATGTGGATGCCTTCAGAAAGCCCATGCATTATCACTGTGGTATATGTGCTGCATAAAAATATGCTCTGCAGTATGTTTATACCTATCCATATATCCTGCAAGCCCTTTACATACAGGTCTGAATGACATAAATAGAATAGGGTTGAAGAAGAGTCCTGTTTGCCTGTCATAATTTATGCTGGGTTTCCTTCCACCTCTTACAGTCTGTGATTCCAAGTCCAAGGAAGAAGACGCTGTGGGGTGAGCTCCCAGCACGCTGGGCCTGGCTGCATTTCCCACAGCAGTGCCAGTCAGCAGACTGGGAGTACCGCATGACGATGATTTCATGCAACGCCTCTTGGCTTACATAATATAAGGTCAAAATGTTGCCCAGGATGAGCCAGTTGACCAGGGGACACAAAGGAGGTAAGACTTAAAGACTTTGGAACCCTGAGGCACTGTCAGTCGGAAGGTAAAACGGTGCAGCTGCTGTGGAAACCTGTGTGGCACAGGCACGGAATGAAACATGGCACTGCTGCGTGGGCCGGGCTCACCACTGCTGGGCGGACACCCGAAAGAATCGAAAGCTAGAACTTAAACAGATACTTGTACACCCATGTCCGTAGAAGCATTGTTCACAATAGTGAAAAGGTGGAAACGACCCATGCATCCATCGGTGGATGAGTGGATCCACAGAATGTGCTATGTATACACAATGGAATATTATTCATCCTTAAAAAGGAAGGAAATTCTGACACAGGCTACAACATGGATGAACTTAAAGGGCATTATGTTAAGTGAAATAAGCCAGACACAAAAGAATGAATACTCTGTGATTCCACTCACATGAGGTTCCCAGAGTAGTCAAAATCAAAGAGACAGAAAATAGAATGGGGGTTGCTTGAGGCTGAGGGGAGGGAGAATGGGAAGTTACTGGTTAAAAGGTACGGAGTTTCAGTTTTGAAAGATGAAGAAGTTCTGGACATGGATGGTGGTGATGGTTGCACGACAATATGAAGGTACTTAATGCCACTGAACTGTACACTTAAAAATGGTTAAAATGGTAAATTTACTGATACGTGTATTTTGCCACAATTAAAAAAGCTGAAAACTTAACATCTGGCTTGTATGTATGTATACTACACAGAAAAGAACACAAAATCTGCTCAGTACAACTGAGAGTCACTTTTGTATAATGCAGGTAAGTCGCTCTGAGAGTTCTAGGAAGGGATGTCAGCCTGGGCGGACTGGTGGCCTGCGGGCGGAGCCTTGCAGAGGAGGCTGGTTGCAGAGGTGAGAGGAACCTGGGACTCAGTCAGAACAGGCAGAATTGGATTTTCTTCATGATGCCGTAGGGGAATGAGTATTGGATAAACTATTAATAGTTCCTCTTCCTTAGTTTTTTTCCACTTTACTGTTCACTGGAGACACACTTCTTTTTTGTTCCCAAGAGAACCCAGATGCACAACAGGCTAATGACAAAGAGGTTCCCTGTGGTTCCAGGAAGGCAGCTGTGTGGTGAGAAGGGTAGGGGAGAATCTAAGACACCACAGCAGTTTGAATAGTTGTCTTTTTATCTGAAATAATTTCAAACTTACAGAAAAGTTGTAAAAGTGGTACAAAGAACTCCATATACATTTTATCTACTTTCTTCAATTGTTATTTTACCACACTTGCTGTATCATTTTTCTCTTTTATAAATCTATATATGCGCACACACACACACTTTTGACCCCTAAACACGTATTTCCTAAAGGCAAAGAAGAGTCTTTTCTATAACCACAGTGCAACCACCCAAATCGAGACATTAACATCAACAACAGTGTGAATGTACTTAACACTACCAAACTGTAACTTAGAAAGGATTAAGATGGTAAATTTTATGTTATGCATTTTAACTGCAATAAAAATGTTAATAAAAAGAAAAACATTAACATTAATATAGTACTATCCTCTAATTCACTGGCCCTGTTCAACTCTATTTATCCCAATAATATTCTTTAGAGTGTGGGAGTGAAGAGAAACTTCCCCTTCGCCCTGGAAGGTTCGCTGAAAGATCAACTCACAATAAGGCAGATTGATAAGAGAAAGATCTTACAGATTTATTTACCAAGCATATGGGTAGAATCACAGAGTGATTACCCAATACACTGATAGGGTCCAGAAGTTTATAGACCCTCATTTTAGGGGGGAGAAGGAGATGAGGAATATAGGTAATTCTGTTGAGTGGCAGTAAATAGTTATTAGGGAGGATGAATAATACTTGGGAGGGTGAATGGGTGGGGAAACGGATTGACTTGCAAATGATTCTCTTTGGAAATTAAATTCTCCTGAGAGACAGTCATTATCTTTAAAATAGGTTGGGCCAGATTTGGTTGTATTCTTGATCTTCTTTCCTGTAATATATTGAGATAACAGGAAGAAGAAGGAAAGACAATTGTTCTTTTTGATGGGTCTGGTTTTTCTAAAGATAAGGGGAAAGCCCCTCCACCACCAGTTGATCACTTAGGACTTTTAATTCAAAATACTCTTTATACCAAGGAGTCATATTTTGGAGTGAAATTTCCTGAGCTCCTTCAACAGCAACATAAATATATTCAAACATATACATATAAAATTACACTATCTGTTACCTTATATCACTGTGTATACACACTAGTCCGGGATGTCATCGGAGACCACACGTCACACAGGGCTGTCTCTCCCTCCCTTTTCTTGGGAAGAGGTGTCTTTCCTTGCTGAAGAAGCAACATTGACCTCAACGTCACTGAAGAGAACAGCCGGGAAAGTATCCCACGGCTGGTTTGTCTGGCACTGTCCTGGGGTTAGACTGAGGTCATGCATGTGGGCAGGAATCCCACCAGAATGGATACTTATTTTATTCAATGGGTTATAATCTGTTGCTATCATTTATTTTGATGCTCCAATTCTCCAAGATCTGGTCAGTGGGAGTCCTTCCGTCTGGCTTCTGTGCCCTTTCTACATGTCTCCATCTTTCTTGGACGCATCCATCCTTACTTGCTGGTAGAAGATGTTCCAGGCTCACCCTGGACTCACCCTGTCCCAGCCTGGAATCAGCCATTTCACCAAGAAGCCCTGGATCCTTTTAGTGGAGAATGCTGTATAGAAACTGATATCTGGGTGCTAGATATACTCACTGCGATTATTGCATGCATTCACCTAGGTCTAGGAAGTGTGTGTATGTATGCATATTCCTCTCTGACACACATGTGCAAGTGTGTCTATTTATATGTATCAAAATCCCTGAGTTCACAGAGATACCTCCCATTCAACCCAGCAGTACAGGGTTTATTCTACTTCCACCTTCATATTTCAACATCTTACGCAGTGGTGAGAAGCCTGACTCCCATTGTCCTCAGCATATTCACTCGTTTTCTCAACAACTTGCACGTAACCAGTCTTCACATCGATCCCCTCCTCTGTTCCCTGTGTCAGCCTCCTCCTCAGCCTGGACCAGCAGAGATCTCTTCTCCCTGACCCTGGCCTCACCTGCTGGCTGCCTCTGGAGTCTCCTCCTTGGACCGAATCCTGCCAGCCTCTTCTTGGGCCCCACACTGCCGGCTTCCTTGGCCTCCTCCAATACATATTTTTTAAACAAAATAAAGAAAAATATGAAAGCAAAGGGAAGGGTAAAATTTTAATTTGAACACCATTACGTTGACCCTGAACAACTGCATGGGTCCACTTATACATGGACGTTCTTCTGCCTCTGCCACCGCTGAGACAAGACCAACCCCTCTCCTTCCTCCTCCTTATGATTTTCTTAATAGCATTGTCTTTTCTCTACCTTATTTTATTATAAGAATATAATATATAAGACATACAACAAAATATGTGTTGATTGTTTATCTTATTGGTAAGGTTTCTGGTCAACAGTAGGCTATGAGTAGTTGAGTTTTGGGGGAGTCAAAAGTTATACATGGATTTTCAATTGTGAGGGGACAGCATCCCTAACCCCTGCATTATTTGAGAGTCAACTGTTCTATGCTTCTGGAATATTTTTCTGTCCAATTTGTGGTTATCAAAAATATGTAGGAAGAGGAGAGTTGAGAGTTGAGAGGATTAGGTGGGCAGACATGGAAATCGGAAAGTGCTCTCCAAGGGACTGCCGGGCACCCCCACCTCCAATTGAAAATCACTTCTCTAGATATGCTTAGTTCTTCTCTGCAGTTTCTCATTTACCACTGAAACTAAAATAAATAGAGTTTGCATTTTTTGGATTCTATGACAATGACTATAAAATTTCTTATAGATTTAATATTAGCTTTTCAGGAGAAAAAATTCCCTTTACCTTAAATGTATATATTAGACAGGATAGACTACGCTATGCTGTAGTAACAAATAAAGCCCACATATCTTATTTCTCATCATTAGAGTTCACTCTTCTTTCACCCGCAGTTGAATGTAGTGGGTGGCCATCCTTCTGTGGCCAGCTAGTAGGAGCACATGGCTCCCAGGTCAGGGGAAGAGAGAAGTGAAGGAAGCTCACCAGCTTTTAACTGCGTCAACCTGAAAGTGTCACATGACACTTTTGATCTTATTTCACGGGTCCAGAAACACTGCAGAAGTGGCTGGGAAAGGGAGAGATACACCTATGATCTCTCCAGACTCTGTAATTTCCTACTTACAAATATGTCAAAACAAAGGGGCTTGGAATTGAGGAAATATGTTTTAGCAATAACTAAAACACTTTACCTTACTTAAAGAGAACTCATAAACATTAGCTCCCATTAGAAACTTAGCAGAATTACGTTGGATTTTTACACTTAAAAACTTTCATTTTTTTAAAATTTTGGACATATTTTACATTGTTTCATTTTCTTTCACCACCATCTGCTGCTACATTGGTAAACTCATGCTCACCACATCCATAAACTGGACTTTTTCTCAAGAATCTACTGTTTGTGGTGAGTTATGTCTGCTGAAATCTCTGTCTTCTTGCAAGCAAAATTTTCTCCTCTGCAGACATTTAGAGCTATGCGAGACTAGTTTCTAAGACCCTGTGTACTTTGTGTCAAGCACGCTGTGTCATAATGACTCCCTCTTAAAGAGCTTGCCTTTTAAAGTGGACATAGAATGGATCTAATTTTAATGGAATTTGAGAAGCAAATATAGGGATTCAGCTAGAAATTGTCATGAGGTCACTCTTAAGAAATCCACAAGCAGCTCAAGCCCAAATGTGCTTTCTGATAAGAAGCGTTCTGAGTTACAAGCTGTGTCCCTCCCTGGAGTGTGACCTCTCTACGCACCATCTCTGAAGGCCTGAGTCACTGCCTGGGCAGCTCTCAGAGAACGCCACGTAGACACAGAGAACAGATAATGCACTTTTATAAGTCAGTGAATCAATGTCAGACGTAGCTGAGGGCATGTCAGGGCTGTAGGAACAGCGTAAAATTATACAGGGTGTGAACCAGGCACAGAACAATAGAAAGAGAGGTCATGTGTTTTCATATCGGTGATTAATATGAAGAATGCGGGTTGTATTTATCCTGGGGACATGCCAGCGCGTGGGCAGTATGCGGGCGCGTGAGGCCCTGTGCGATGGAAACAGCGAGGCGGGTGAGTGTATAGGAGCACCCTTCCTCTAACCAAGTGGGGCAGCCTGCCGCACAGAAGTCGTGCACTGTGCCTCTCTGCTTTACTCCTTCCTTTCGGGGGGTCACCAGCGTGGAAAAAGAATGCTGGCTGGATGGATTGTTACCGACATGGCCTCCAACACCCATGAGCAAGAATCCCCCACTCAGAGTGCCAAAGACAGGGGGGACATTTGGCACAAACTCTTGTGTCAGCAACACCAGTGACACTGGGGAAGCCCCGTGAGGTAAACAAGGGAGGCCCCATCCTCAGAGCCAATGTCTGTATTGTCCTTCACAAATCACATTTATATCTATTATACTATCTCAGAAATTCCTCTCCGTGGCCTCATAAGGGACAGAAGTCAAGTGATCTCACTTCCTATCTGATAAAGAAAGAAACACACAAAATATTAAGGGATCAGACAGCTAGTGGAGGCCAGGACTTG
The DNA here is from genome assembly GCA_963574885.1 of Lepilemur ruficaudatus. Classification (NCBI taxonomy): domain Eukaryota; kingdom Metazoa; phylum Chordata; class Mammalia; order Primates; family Lepilemuridae; genus Lepilemur; species Lepilemur ruficaudatus. The sequence goes on from CAUYRT010089423.1 coordinate 23,099, forward strand.
TAGCCAGGTCTTCACACTCCAAAGCCATTGCATCGTTCTAGGTCTCCATGCTCAGGTTTTCTTACTCTACAACAGGTATCACAAAATTGAACACCTCCAGGATCCAGGCAGGGAGGACAGACGGGGAGGCTGGCTGGAAGCTAGCAAGGGAGGTCTGCAGGAAGAGAGAGAGCCTGTGACAGCTCTGAGACGCCCACATGCACCCGGCTCCCGAGGGCCCAGGCTCTGTGCGATGTAGTCCCAGTGCCGCGGAAGCTTCAACCTTCAAGGGAAGCCGGAAGCCCAGATTTCAAAGGCTGTCTATTTGCAAGTGTCTGCGTTGGCAACTAACTGGGTTTGTTCTTTAAATCACACACCCATGAACTGAATTTTGTTTACAGGTTTGCAACTCCTGCCTTGCAGTAACAGAGTCAGACCAAGGATTAAAGGATGGTGAAAACAGGGACGGGGACTCCAGAGGAACTAAAAAGCATGGACATATCTTTTGGATAGGCAAGGGCTGGAGAAAGGTCAAAACAAAGGGGAGGTTCCAAATGGGAGTAATTGTCCCTTATCTTGTCCCTGTGGAAGAGGAGCCCAGAGGACCACCCTCTTAAGAAGAGCCTGCTCCTCTGCTCGCTGATGGGCACAGCTGCTGCAGATGCAGGGAGATAGACTGAAGAGGAGCTGCTGGGTATGGCCATGTAAACAGCCATCAGAATTCTGTACATTCCAGATGCCAAGAAAAACAAGGCGAAGCAGAGAGAAGATGGCGAGGCGCTGCCATGATCGCAAAGTGCCGGGCGTCTGATCCACACTAGCTGCACCTTGAGTGCTGCTCTAAGTCCCAGGCACAGATCAGGCCATGGACCCCTCGCCGTCCACGGGAACCGGCCAGGCAATGCCCATATTAGAGATGAGAAAACAGTCACCAGTTGGCTAAGTAACTTGCCCAAGGTCACCCACCCAGGTCGTGGCACCCACTAGAGTCTGACTCGAAACACATGCTTTTAGCTACTTTGCTATTCTACACCCTGATCTGAGGGAAGAGAAAGTTTCCAGGACTGGGAGCAAAGGGGTCAGGTGGAGAGAAGAGATTCCTTCTCCAGGAATTCCGGAGGGACTTCTCTAGGTATCGGCCTCTCACCTAACCTGGGTTAACAGGGTCTTGACCAGATAATCCACATCCACATCACTCATCAGGTCGCTGGTGAGTAATTTCAGAGGACTTGCTAAATCTTCAACAAGTATAAATCATGACTCTTCACCTTAAGGAAATCAGGGAGATACAATTTACATCAAAGAAACAAGAGCAAATAATAGAATCACCACTTCCAGGCCCGTCCCAGACGGATGGAGAAGGAGTACGTCACCCGGGGGACACCAGCCCTGGTTTTATACGAGAAAAGTTTAGGGACCAACTAACCCGTTGCTCTTCTCAAACAAATAGCAAAATGATGGAGCTAAATTTTAGATGAGCACCTTTCTTACTGCCCTCACCAGCCGGGGGAGCACAGGAGTGCTGGAGTCGGAGCTGGAGCACAGGGCAATCCTCCCTCTCCTCCGTCCCCACCCTTGCTGCTCTCGAGCAAGGCCTCTGCTGTCACAGCACTTCCTGCCCTGCCCGCGGGGCTGGGATGCCCTGCGTGTCAGGAGAAGTGAAGGTAACACACTCTGCTCTCGCCACCAATACAGTGGGACTCATTTCAGATGGAACAGGCTAAACTAGTGGGCAAGGGGGACTTTTGAAGAAAATACAATATTCTAAAAAGATACTTCTTCCAATTTCATAATCACAAACTAAGAGAAAAACATGTATGAAACTTGTCTGATGTGTCACAGGCATGCAGTTAGTTCAAAAAGCAATAGCCCTCCGTGTGCCATCATCTGCAGACGCTCCCCAGCAATTCTGCAGCTGATAAATAACAATTTACAATGATCTATCTACTTTCATTTACACAGGTGCCCTCCGAAATCTAATTGCACACTAGCCTTGTTATCTTAAAATGCACTGGACAGGAAACAGTGCAATGACAGTTCTAAGAGCAGCAAGTTAAAAGAACAAAGTTTCTCCTATTGGTAAAGGAGCAAGCAGGGCAGCTCGTGAGCCCCCGTCCAGGCGAGTCTTGAAGACTTTGTGACCGTGGACACAGCCTGTCTCTCAGAGCTTCTGTTTCTTTCATGCAAACTCAGTGAGAATGATGACACACACTTCACTCTATTGTTGGGATGGTTGGTTAGAAGACAGGGAGTGTGAGGTCCTTTGATGGTTTGAAATGCCATAAAATATGAAGATATTAGAAAGACATCACCTGGAACTCAGAGTTTGCCCCTCACAATCATAATTTATGAAAGCAATTTACCCCTACTATTGACTGGAATATTCTAAGATGCTGTTTTTATTGGCTGGAGGCCTGGAACAGGAGCCACAGTTCCCCGGGTTCCTACCCAGTGAGCACCTCTGCCTCCACATGAGGAGAAACCACACACTCAACACACCAGATGCTGACCAGCAGCCATCACCAGCCCGAGCAAGCTGAGCCTGGGAGCACATCCTCCTCCAGGAGGCGCAAGGCTGGTCAGAGCAACGTTGGCATCGGGCATACAGAACCTTCTGGACCAAAGCCAGAACTCCTAAAAGTGCATGGTGATCAACTTTTCATTTATGACGATAAGAATAGACACATGTGAATAGACACTTATTTAAGTAACCAAGTTTGGATAAAATCGACACTAGCCACCGTGTGCGAGTGAGTCTGTGAGTGGGTGTGTGTGTGTGAGGGGCGACTTACCAAGTTACCAGCATGTCAACGAGCAGACATCCTGCTTCCATCAGGTTCAATACGTAGTGAAAGCTGAAAGAGTCATGGTGGAAAGGTAACAGAAGCTGAACCAATGCAAGCAAACAGAGGTTGACTCACTGATGAAAACTGTCTCCAAAGATAACATGCTTGAAAATATAAATCACTCAAGTTGATAGCGAAATCATCAGGAACACCAGAGTAACCTTTTTCGGAGAAGGTATAATTTCCTAAATTGTTTTTTTTTTTTTTTTTTTTTTTTTTAATTTTCGTGATACAATTCTGAAAAGTGCCTAACCAGGCTCTGAGGAGTCACTAGTCATCCAACCATTCACTCTTTCTGAGTTCAAGGTTCTCCTTATGGGAGATTGTTTTCCTTTTCTATTGAAAAAGGTCTACTCAATTCCCAGCCCAGTCTTCAGCAGAGGTTGTTGGTCTTCTGTGTCACTGCATAGACGTGGTGCGTAGCTGTGTCTGTTATCCTAGACATAAGAAACACACTCGAGTTGCCATGATGAACGGGGGCTTGAGGCTGTACTTACACTAGAACAGACACCAGGAACCAAAGCAGGCAGTTCCTCTCTCCTGCTCCCTCTGAGGCCCTCCCGGTGGCATTAGCATGGTCTCGCTCTATGTCTCTCTCTTTTGCTCTCTCTCTCTCTCTCTCCCCCTGCAGTCTATGTGCTCAGCAAATGCCTTCCAGTCACACAAGAGCCCATCTTCTTCCTGCCTGGCCTGGGTACAGAATCTCCTCAAATATGAATGCAGATGGTTTTACTGCACTTCCCACATCCAGCGGATTAACTAAATTGGGTTAATTTCTAAAGATTTATTTAGCACTCTGCAGGGAATTTTTAAAATGCTTTATCCTATTAGGGTTGTGAAGATGAAACATCTTTCTCTTTATTTGGCTGATGTTCTTAGAGGGTAACGGTGATTCACCCAAAAAGGATCAACCCTCTGAAAGACCAAAATAATCTGATGCTGCCCAGATAATTGACCAACTCAGTCTGTCACCACAGGGAGCTTGTTACTGGCTCTGGTGCACCTGCAATGGGCCCAGCCCTGGTGATGAGACTAGAGATGGCAGCTGCAAGCTGCCTCTTCCCTGTGCTGAGAGGGTAGCAGTTTGCCTGCATCTCTCATTTTTCAGAAGTTCAATTGCCCAGGACCCACTCAGGACCAGGACCTCAGTTGTGTGGTATGTCTAGTGGTGGACAGTAAGCAGGGACGTCAGCCATTTCCCCATCCTGGAACCACTCCACAGAGCAGAGCTGAACTTCCAAACACCTGCTTCAACCCGCACGGGCTTTGAACCCCCCGAGTTTGGTGTGAACTCGTCGCGGCCCTCTCTACGTGGTGCTTCACACTCTCCGGAGTCCCACCAAGGAGAGCCTGGGGCAGCCTTGTTATTTATCCTCTCTGCTTACTTCCCTACTTGGGGCAGCGGGGCCTTCCAGGGCTCTGCTAATAAATCCCGAGTGCGATAGGCCAGGTGTTGGCAGGACTTGTCTTCCCGGTGTTTCATGCTGTCTGCTGTGGTTCCAGAGCGCAGCTCGTCTGTGAACTCCTTCAGCTCAGGCCCCCTTGCCTCTGGTCTGTCCTTGCTGTCATGTGGTCTCATCTCCCCACACAGCCTACAAGACCAGATAAAACAGTCACTGCACCCTCTCCACCCCCGCCCCTGAGTTTGTCCCTCGGATGCTTACAGTGACCAGCCAGGACTGCGCCGGCTTAGCACAGGGATGATGCAGCTTGTCTTGCCTCCTAGGAAGGCCCTCAGTCCGGGCACACCAGCATGCTTGGCCTCCCTGTTGCTGCGTGGCTCCTGGGCCCCTGGCTCCAGGAAGTAGCAAGCTAGGGAGGGGAGAATTAGATGAGACAAGAGCCAGAAAGAACATTGGGAACCAAAGAATCCTAATTCAAAAAGACTTTTCAGACACTAAGGTGGTGCCCTTGGAGGGCTTAAGAGGTCCATCTTCCTGCAGCATTTTCTGACAAAGGCAAAGGAACTCCAAACCAAACAATATTTGCTTAGGGTTTAATGTGCATGCTCAGAGCCGTTGATGCCAACCTGCTGCGTGCACAGCAGTGAGCCCATAGCAAAGGCTGAGGCCCTGCTGGCCTTCACGGAACCTGCAAATGGCTCACAGCTGAGACACACACAGGCAAATAAAAAGCTCACAGGGCCAGCAGGGGAACCACATTAATGTTCTAGACAGTGTCACGGGAGTTCAGAAGAGGCCAGGCTTACCCTCCCAGGCATGACAAAGTGGACATGCACAGTCAAGCAGGGTGTAGGCTGGTATAAGGCAGGCGCTCAGCAACTGCTGTGAGTGGGGAAGGAGAGACCTGCAGATTAGCAAACACCATGTCATTCCCCAGAGCTTTCAGTTTCAGCCACACTAGCCAGGGCAAGCAGGAGTCACGAGACAGTGATTTAAGGAATGCACATGTGCACCTTCCCGCATCGGGAGCGGGCGCTCAGCGCTCACTCGGTGGGCTGGATGCTCTGGGGCACCTTGCCCCCGCTGTTTCTGTGCAGAGCTTTTGTGTGTCTTCTGTGAGGAAGGTGCTGCTGTTCTCTTGGCAGAAGGACGCCGGGGAGTCACCCTGGGCCATGTGGCAATAGGGGTTGCAACACAGCCATTTGTTCCAAACACTAAAAGCCCTGCAGATACGGCCTCACATCCAATTACCAGGATGACAGGGGAAGGCAATTACCGCTGACTCGGCCCTCATTAAATTACATCCACAACCGCCACATGGCAGGGCATTGCCCAAGTGTAACCAAAGCTCTCAACAGCCAAAGGAGGGTGGCCGGGGAGCGCGGTGGGGCTGAAAAGCAGCCGGGGGATAGGTTACCACGGCAATTTTCCCTGCCAGGCTCATTACTTAAAATGATCCCGAAAGCCAACACATACCTCCCAGCCACTACCAAGGCAGATGAGGCTGCTGTGGTAGCTTGGGAATTCCCAGCCCAGTGGGTCTCTGCCTCACCACACCGTGGAGCAGAGGATGGGAAAGTCTAGAAAATATCCAAACTAGGAGGAACCACAAGGGTCACATAGGGTGATGGTTCCCAAACTGTATGCTCTGGATCTCAGAGACATCGAGCAAGTCTCAGAGTCATTAAAAGAGGCCCCCAGACCCCCGCCTGTGTCAATAAAGGAACCTGTCAGGAGCCTCCAGCATGGACTCATCTCACTTTTTAGCTGAAAGTGCTGAGGTCAGAGAAGCAATCTGTGTCCATAAGGGAACTGGTCGGGAATGCGCAGCAGAACCCACGAGTCCTGCTTCCTACTCTTTCTTCTCACCTCCCGACACAGATACGCCAACTTCCCCCAGTGGGGCTGAAAGGTGAACATCAGGCCCAGGATGGACAAGTACAGGGAACTTGGACCTGGTGATGAGACCCCTGTTTAACCAATGTGAGGCAGGGGCTCTAATGCCAGGTAATTTCTCTCTACCTGGAGATTCCCGGCCCTGTCGCCCTGTGATAAGTGCTTCAGGGCAACTGCGACAGAGCCTCAGCCTGTGCTGCAGCTGGAAGTCTGTTTCCACGGCGCCTGTCTTCAAAGGATGCTCCAGAGAGAGCGGAAGCTGGTGTGGCTGAGGACAGAGCCTTGCGCTGCCCGGCCCCACCCACATGGAGATCCTGGGGAAGGAGAAGAGAAAGTCCCCACAGAGACAGTCCAAGAAAAACAGACATCATCTTGAGTGGAGGAACCAATTAAAGGGAAAAGTAAATAAAATGAAGAACCACAACTTCCCACCCAGGAAGGAACTGGCAGTGGTCTGGCCTGGGGTCTCCCAGGATGTCTGTTCCGAGAAGGTGGGTGTAGAAAAAGCGCCCAGGCACCCCTCAAACCCACCCTCTGTTCCAACAGCTATTTTTATGCACAGCAAGACCTCCACTCAGCCATCCAGCCCGGGCGCATGGTCAGGAGCTGGGGGGTCCTATGCACTTTCCTTTGGTCACCTAAAACTCCATGGCAGTAACTTCTCACCTGCTTGTGGCATCCTGAATGTCCCCATCCCACCACCTGTGTTGAGTGTCCCACCAGCTGAGCGACACTCACCTCAGCTGGTGTCTGGAAACCCCTGAGGAGCCTGTGAAAGGAGCACTGTCTGGGCCCCAGCCCCAGAGATTCTGGCTCCGCCTGGGCAGGACTCAGACTCCCCATTTAACTGCAGCCGGGGGTGGGAAGCTAAGAGGGGGACAAAGGCCTGGGGAGGGGGCATCTCCCGAGGACACTCCAGAGGGTGCTCCTGGCCTCATCGGAGCCATCCCTCAGTAGCTCCTTCCCAATAACGACGACGGCAGTAACAGTGGCAATAAACCACCACGACCTCCATGACAGCTTCATTTCTTGAAGGCTTAGGTGTGCCGGATAACAGGCTGATTAGTTTCCATTCACTCTTTGTGGTTACCCAATGCAACAGTTATGATCCCCATGCTCTCGGGCAGCGGAACAGAATGGGGTACAGAGCTCATTGCCGGGGGCCACGCCAGCCCAGGTCCTGCCAGGAGCCCCCCATTCCCGCACCTATAGCTCAGCTCCTATTTCAAAACTTCTCCCTCAGAGGGCATGTAAGAGAGAACCCAGGTAAAGGACATACCAGCCAACCCAGGTTTCTTGGGATTTAGGCAAAAGCCTTTCAATGGAGTCACCATGGGAAAGGCCACGTAGGCCGAGTGTGAGCAACAGGACCCCCGTGAAATGCAGCTCCATCTCTTTAACCGAACATCCCCACACAGCAGCTCTGGTGAGGTGCTGGCGTGTGTCGGTGCGTGGAGAAGTTCTGCACATCAACTGAGGCTCTCACAGCTGGCTGTTAGACATGCCACCCACCCCTCAGACAGCAGCAAGTTCATCTCCAAAGCCCCCTCCAACTGCAGGTGACAGCCGCCTCCTTCCCCAGCCACTCGTCCTCAGGCCCCCCTGACACAGCAGTCCCTGCCCTGATCTGTGCCAGCCCTAGAACTCTCGTCCCCGCCAGTCATCTGCTGTGATGCGCCCCGCCCTGGGTAGCGCCTGTTGTCCACTTTCCCTGAGGCCCGAGACCATGCTGGGGCTCTGCTGACACACGTGTGACCATCTCTGATGAATGGCGCACTGGGCCCCACAGCTGGGCTGCTCCAGCTCCCCACCCTCGGCGCCCTCAGTCTACCGCAGCCAGGCCGGGGTCCTGCTCCTGCCCCCCCTTATCAGCTCCTTTATGCACTTCCATCCAGGCTCCCTTGGGTCTTCCCCCCATTTATCTGTGGCTGCCACCCCACCATCAGATTATAAGCACCTTCCTCTGCACCTGACCTTTACTTGGCTGGACACGTGCCCACGTGCATGCATCGGAAAGCACTTTCTTCCGCCCGACAGCCTTCCAGCATGCACCGTGGAGTTCTTCAGAACTGCCCAGGCTTATCTAGAAGGTAGCTTCTGTCCCATCTCCCTGAGATGTCTGACTCGGTCCATATGGCTGGGCCCAAGGATCTCTTGGGTGTTCCAGATGATTGTGATGTGGTTGATTCCAGGACCACACCTTGAAAATCAATTGCCTTAAGCCACTGTCTGGAAAGTCTATCATCTCCCTCTAAAGCCAAATCTACCCTTGCAGCCTGTGAGTCTCCCTCCCCTGGCATCCCTGTGTTTCTGCTGCATTGTCTCTGATCTCAGGACAGTTGTCCAGTGACAGCGCACTCGCCAAATGCACACCTGGTACCCAGCTCTCCCTCTGGTGTTTGCGAGGTGTGGCTGCTTACCCACTCCTCCACTCCTTGGACCTTGTGATTCCCCATCGTGTGTGCATGTGCGCGTGCCTGTGTGGTAAGATACACACAACACAAAACTTACCCTTAAGTTTACAATTTGTCATTCTTAAGTGGTACAATTGGTGGCCTGAAGTGCAATCACTGTGTGTTCAATTCCCTTATCTTTAATAACAACGGATTGTTCAAATGACCTTCCTACCTCTCCAATTCTCACCTTCGATGCCTCTCAGTTTTGTCTGTTCCTCCTCGCAGCCTTTACATTCCCTCCCTTGCTCCCACCCCAGGCTTCCCATCCCGGTTCCCTCCATTTCATTCTCAGTCCTCAGCATTCTGACTGGTGAATACTCTAACCTTTGTCTCTAGAGCGAGCCTTTCTCCTGAACCCAGATGCAGATGGGCACTGCTGGCCGGACCCCAGCCCGGTGCCCCACAGGCATCTCCGACCCCAGCTCAACACCTCCTGGCAGGCTGCTTGGGTTCCAGCACCAAGCCTAGGGATAAATTGTCACCAGTGTCTTGGCCCATTTCCCTATACAGGTAATTGAAAAATCCTATTGATTGTCTCTTAACAATATCTATTCACATGCATTTTTTAAGGACTTTCCATAGGCTCAGTATGCAGGACACTATGGTGACCAAGGCCCTGCATCCACCTCAGGAGCTTACAAGCTATTCCTGGAGGCACATACCATCCAGGGGCACCAGGACCGCGGGCAAGCGTGCCTGCGTCAGGCCGGTACCACCAGACTCCGGGAGAGCACTGCCGCCCCGGCCACAGCTCCGCAGAGCAGCCTCTGAGAAACACCTGTGGAATCAGTTTCCACACCACCCTCGTCTGTTTCTTCCTTCTACAATTGGGTTACTGATAAATACCCATCGATTTTAACAGTGGTAGGAAGCTATTTAAAAAACAAACATCATAGCAATGATATCACGTGGTTTCTGAGATTTTCTTCTCCACTAATACAGGAAGGGGACACGGGTGGGACGGGAATGAAGCCAGGTGGGCGGTGCGCTGATGGCGGCGGAAGCCGGTGGAGGGGACCTGAGGCTCATTGTGCTCTTCCGTCCATTTTGTTCATGTTTCAGATTTTCTGTGTCAAATGTACAGATGCACATATGTGTGTGCAGATACACATGTATACACAATCATTACATATATATGAACAGGAATTACACAGACCAAGTTGAGGAGGTGGTCGGATGGTCATGGAAAGGAGGAAGTAGCTGAAAATATCTCAAGAGAAGTAAACAGATGGATGTGCAATATCCAGGCAGAGAACAAGACTATCTCTTTGATTCCTTCTGACAACTAGCCTAGTTTAGGCCTTTGTTTATTATTAATGTCTCTCACAGGGACTGTTCCGTTCCATTTATCCACCCGCTGTTCGCTCTACCTCTAGTTCCTTCATTTGCTTGTTCTCATTCATTCAGTGAGTACTTATTAAGAGCCTACTATGTGAACGCTACTCACTGTTCTTGGCCCTGGGAATACACCCATTTATCAAAAAAAAAAAAAAATCCTTTGTCTTCAAGATACATATATTCCATAGGAATGGATAAATTGGTATGTATTCCTACAACCCCAGGCTCCCGTGTGGTATTGCCAACATGACGCCATCAGTGTGGAAGCTGTGTTATTACGTGTGACTTCACACCCCCTCTGGGCCTGAAGTGCCTGCTGGGTGGGTCAGCCCTTCTCCCTGCTGACTGCTCAAGGGCAATGCAATGGACTGAATGTTTGTGTCCCCTCAAAATTCATATGTTGGAATCCTAACCCCAAAGTGATGGTATTAGGAGGTGGGGCCTTTGGGTACTAATTATGTCGTGAGGGTGGAGTCCTCATGAATGGGATTAGTGCCCTCATAAAAGGGACCGCAGGGGCTCCTCATCCTCTTCTGTCTTGTGAGGAGATGACAAGAAGTCAGCAGCCTGCAGCCTGCAACCAGAACCAACCACACTGGCACACTGGTCTCAGGCTCCAGACTCCAGAACTGTAAGGAATAGTTTCTGTTGTTAATAAGCCACCACGCCTATGGTGTTTTTGTTGTAGCAGCCCAAATAAACTAAGACAGGTAGCTCCCAGCATTCTGAAACTGGGGAGGGGATGGCCGGCGACAGCCAGCTCCCTGCCAAGTGACCGGGCTGCTAAACTTCAGGCATGGTTCCCAGAATCAAAACCTTTACAGGGCACAGTCTCCAGGAAGTGAAGAAGTTGCAAGCACAAGCTGAGGGAATGTGCAGGGGCAGCCGCTGACTCAGCAGCATCCTTAGCTCTGAGCTGCTTGAGGCTGTTCGTGGAGATGGTCCCGTACCTGGGGAGCAGAGGGCTGGCTGCCCACAGCCACACTCACATGGCTCACACTGTTTGTAGGGTAGGGTGACCAACTATCCCAGCTTGCCTGAGACTGAGGGACTTACCCTGACATGGAATTTTTAGTACTAAAACCAGGATGGTCCCAGGGAAAGCAGGACAGATGGTTACCCTTGTATAGGGCAGTGCCCTTAGGGCTGCTGTGTTTATCTTTGGGGGTCATTCTGGGCAAGAATGTGATATATGAGTGTTTAAACTCACATGACACTAAAAGGCACATTATCTTTAATCAATCAAAGTCCTCTCACTCCCAACGTAAGAGGGATGAATGGCAGAAAAAGTCCAGGCTGGACATGGGAAGAGCATGTCCATCAGAGTCCATACCTCCTCCTACCAAGAGATCACCAGCAACATCCACGCAGGGTCTAACGAGCCCGTCTCTATGGCGAGTATAGCTAGGAGTCCACTAAGTTGTCTGGCATGATGATGTCACTTGTTAAACTGACATCTTACTGATGTCAGCAACCAAGATTTTAAAGTAAGTGAGAGCACAGGAGTGCTCAAAAAGACTTTTGGAGAGCCCAGGTCTCTTCTGAAAACTGCCTCTGCAATGTCCAGTATGGTCCCTCTGGTGCAGAGAGTCATAGCCTCAGGGCCAAATGGACAAATAGTGGACTCACTAACTTCTCCATCCCAGGAATGTGAAGTTTGGGTAAGGAATTTCTAGTTAGCTGTGGACACCAAACTTTCTCAATGCTGTCAAAGGGTCAGTTAATAAATATTTACAAAGGGCCTTCTGTGTTTCTGTCTCTTTGAGATGTGGGAATGTAGAAATGAGGTGCTTTTCTGGAATCAAAGTGGACCAATGAGTAAGCAGACAAGGCTAGTTTGCAATGAAATTCTGGGAAATGTACAAGTCCTGTGTTAAACTAGGGCAGAGAGACCTGGGGTCACAGGGAGCCCAGGTCCCATTCCTGCTCCGACACCTGCCCTTGGTCCCGGAGGCTCCTGTGTATTTCTAGTAATGCTTCCTTTTACTATGCTCTGGTGGGGTTCTGCCCCTTAAAACCAAACAAACTCTGGCCAAGGCAAGCACTGGATTTATTTTGGCAATACCCCACAGATGAGGAATTTGAATGTTGGCTACTTTGTTTAAATCCACTTTTCTGTTAGCAAAGCATGTTTAGAATGTTTCTTCTTTAGTAGTCTTCCCAAGATTGCTGTCTAATGGAAGGTGGTTTCCCAGGGTGCTCCTGCTAACATGAAAGCAAGGAAGAGTAGTTTGGGCAGAGCACATGAAAAGGTCAGGATTCACGTTTTCATAGCCTCTTGTCTCCTGAAATCTTCAACATTCACTATGGCAAAGGTGATATGAATATGATGTGAACTCCCAAAGCTTCATCTACCAAAGCTAACAACATCTGTTCAGATAACTATTGAAAGCTGAACTTTAACATCATTTAGTAACTATTCATCTTTCCCATTCATGTCTAATTCAGGTCATTTTAGTTTATTCATAAATGTCTGTAAGATTTAAACATATTCTTGTGAGCTTGGTTGATTCTCCACGGACATGGTCCTAGATTTTCCACTCTTCTTTTATAATTGGAAATCTTGGAGGTTTGATTTACCAAGAGCAGGCTTCATGTTCTAGAAGATCATGAAGTAGAATCTAGGCTTAGACACAAATGGAGAGAGGTCTCCATGAATAGTTTGGTCGTGTGGGTGAACTAGAAAGACCAGAGCTTCTGCTGGACCCAGAATTCCAGCCTGGGGATCCCACCTATTCTCTGAGAACTTCTGGGTGAAGAGCAGGACAGGATTTGGGGCAGAGGACGGGGAGGTGGGGCCGAGGCTGCGCAGAGCAGAGGGTGTTCCTCCACAGCTCAAGGGAGGACTCAGCCCCTTCTCTGTCCCAGCCTCCACAGGCCTCTAGGAAGCAGAGCCTCTCACCTGGGGACTGAGCAAAGCCACATCAAGGAGTTCAGAGAACATTATACCCTTGTGTTTTTAAACTGGCAAACTGAGGGCCACAAACCAGTAGTTTTCGTAAATAAAGTTTTATTAGAAAACAGCCACACCCGTGTGTTTCTATGCTGCCTGCAGCTGTGTCACGCTGCACAGCAGAGCTGAGTAGTTGTGATGGACACAACATAGCCCATGAAGCCTGTTGGGTCCCACACAGAAAAGTTTGCCAGCCCCTGTCCTAGACCTACATTGAGTAATATATATATATATATATATATATATACACATATATATATTAAAAAAAACACTGCTTGCAAGAGTTCTAATACTTTCTTCCTTGTGACTAAATCTACTTCAGACTCAAAGTTCACAGGAGTGGCAAGTTAGGTCATTTATTTGGAGTTGGAATGAAATGTTATCAGAAGCCATGCCCTCGATCTACATGAGAGCTTTCTTAGATAAGCTGTGAACTGGCTCCCAGGGTTTCTCTGGTGGCTCATGGCTGCTGCTCACTCTGCCACGGCCGCTGGGGCAGGGAGAGCTGGGGCTGACAGCCAGCGTGGGTAAGCCCCACCTCCTCATGGGCCTTCCTTCTTTGTGACTTGTTAAGTTCTGTGTGGAATATAAGACAAACATGTTCCAAAGGGATGCTATGCTAATATTCCTAGTAACTGTGCAAGCAAATTACATGTCCCCTTCAAAAGGGCAGAAATTAAACCAAAAATTAGGTTATAAGCTTATTTGGAACCTTTTGCTTTCAACATACATGGTGCAACTGGGAGGATAGTCAAGGCATCAGGATAGATTTTGCCCAGAAACTAAAGAAAAACATACTCCTACAAGGCATCAGTGCAATAGAGGGAACCACTTGTTTAAACCCACTCTGGGATGAAATGAGAAAGCTTGCTGGCAGCTGACATCAGAGGGTGTTGGAAAGATGTGTACAAAATCACTTCATTCCATGTTCTACAACTTCTGTGCAATTGATGAGCCTTCTTCAGTTTGGACTTAATCTGGAATTCACTATGTGTACCCGAGCCATAACCACAGGCCCTACTGCACTCGGGCTCTTGGAGGTAACGTGGAAAGCCATGGAGCTGGGAACAGGAGCACATTTTGGGGCAGACCAGGCAGCAGATGTGAAGGCAGAGAACTGGCTTTTGGGTCTCAGTGGTGCACAGCTACAGCTGTGTAGGTGAGAAGGGCTCATCCCTTGCAGTCTGAACAAGCAATGGGGCAGGAAACCAAGAGAGAATGGCAGTGAGGATTGGACGCCCTGACGGGATAGGCAGATACACAGCACTGAGCAGAATGGAGCACAAAACATGACCCGCACACAGCACAGAGCAGGAAGACCGCACAGGCGAGAACCCTTGGTGGCTATGTGTTTCCTCCAGGCCTTGAGAAAGGAGCCCGGAAGAAAATATTAATATAATGCTCCAACTCTGGGGTTTATCACCCACAATTATCTAATTCTAATTTAACAAGGTAAGCAAATGTGTTGTTCTCTTTCAGGTAACAAGGATGTAGTCCTTTTGGTCTTTGTTAAATCACAAGTAGCAGAGTCCCTTTGTTGCATGTGACAACTGTGATCATGTTCCAGTGTGTAGACACTGCTCATGGTGCGGGCAGTCCTGCAGAAGGCCGTCCCAGGCTCGGCCCGTCTGGGGTGCCAGTGGCACAGGATTACTATGTGCAGGGCTCTGTCCCACTCCTGCGGTGCTCGCTTTTCCCTCTGACAACAATCAGTTCTTCGTCCTGATGAAGCAGGGCGTGGATTTCCATGGATCTTGCTTCTCTTCTTCCTTTCGTTCCTCAAAAGCACCTCTGCAAGGGAGGCGCCGGGCAGCAGGTGTAGGGGAAAAGCCCAGCCGTGAGTCCTGCTGGGGTTAGAGAGAGGCTGTGTCTATTGCTTATGAACCAGAACAATTTAACTAAGCTCAGTAATACTGGGTGGAGCAAGGCAGGAAAATATATGCTGATAATTTTAAGGAAAAAACGTGCAAAGACTTAAACAAAAATATGGATATCGTGCCTAATTCCCAGGAAGACAGCAAGAAAAAAATGAGTTAGACTCACTGAACTCATTTCCCAAATCAATCATTGCATTCCAATTTTTCTGTAAAAGATATTCATTATGATTTATGTTAATTTATGCTTCTGTGTAGAATAATACCCTTTTCAGGTCTATTTCTAACAGTTACAAGTTACAGTTATGGTTTAAAAATATATGCAATTGTGGTGAATTATTCCTCTACAAAAAGTACTTAATAAAGTGGTTTAAGGGGAATATTCATCCCCAAAGCCTCTGTGTTTTAGATGCTTCATGCTGGTCTGGTCCATCCCAGTTAGAATGCGTTCCATCACTCGTAAACAACCAAGTGCCGGGGGCAGTGGGGCGGCTGCTGCAGGGTCAGGCCTGCCAATCAGACCACACAGACTTCGGCTCATGCACCACTGGACAGGCCTGGAATGAAACCACCCAACCCATGCATTGGAAAAGGTCCAGCAAGTTATCGCTGTTCCACTCCCTGTGTTATTTCCATGATATATGTACTATATATACCAGAAATGTTTATCTCCGGCAGGGAATGCAAAATCAATCAAGGGTGTCTTATCTTACATCAGAATCACGCAAGCCTACTAAATGAAAAAATAGAAAATATTTTCTCCTTATCCTGATTTAGAAAATGCTGGTTAAATACAATTTAAAAAAGAGATAAGCAGTACATGTCACGCAATCCCTGAGTAGGAGCCACAAACATGGAAGATATATAAAAAGGAATTAAATTAAAAGAATGAAGAGAGGTAAGAAACAGACAGATTTTTATGAGTATAATTTTCTTCTGTAAAATTTTTCCAGATGAATCCTGCACTTCTGCCCCTAAGGATTTCCTGACATTACTGCCCAGGGCACCTGTGTAGCTCTTAGACTGGATGAGCAAAGACAGGACTGAATCACTAGAGGGGTTCTCCCAAGAGCCAATGGGTCTGGCTGGGGTGTGGAGTCCATTGACTTTCCCCTCTTATGAGCACTTTCCACACGATGCTGATGGCTCCAGAATCACTTCTAACCCACTGCCTGATAGGTTTAGAGGAGGGGACACCACTAACAGTGCGAAGGTTATGTTTCCCCAAACCACTGGACCACACTGCCGTTGCACTGACTATCCTTTCCCGTAGCCCTGCCAGACTCACCTGTGGGAGGTTTCTCTAGGGGTGGGAGTAAGTTGGAGCCAGGCAGCTTGCTCAGTGTGTGTCCTGACTGTGAGTCAGCAACAAGTGTGCTGACCATGTGCCACGGGCTGGACCACCAGCCCCTGTCTGGCCACCCACCGAGGAAGTGCCTAAAAGAAAACATGAGATCTGATGTGCACAACTCTTGTTTTAAAACAGTTTGGGTGCCTCATCAGAGTAAGCCCGTTTGGAACCCTCATCTTTTGGGGTATTCTTCAGCTGGGGCTTAGGCAATAAACTCAAGTCCCTGCCGCACACCCGTTGAGACTGTGTGGACGGCAGCAGGAAACACCAGCCCAGGGACCCACATCAGCCAGCGCTGAGCTCTCGGGACCCATTGGCGGGAAGCACACAGCCAGCACGCTGCCCAGTGCAGTTCTCAAGCTGCGGAAGGTCATCACCTTGCGTTTCTGTTCCAAACTTCTCAGACTGTGAAATTCTAAAAGATATTGTGATATAAGAGACTAGGGGAGAGGGAATCACGCAAAGAGAGGAAAAGGAACTAATATTTACCTGCATTATCATGGGGAGATTGTTCTGCCCTCTGGTACACTCGGACATAGCAATTGTTCAAGTGTTTAACTCTTTTTTTTTTCCTTACTTGCAAATACCAGTATGAACCAGTTTTGAGAAGGTGTTTGCATTTAAAACTGCCCTGCCATTTGGAAAATCTAATCAAGAGATCCCAACTCCTCAGCTGGTGGAAAGAACCGAGTTCATGAAATTATTAGGATAATCTAAATGAAGCTTAATAGCACATTGCACTTCAAAGCACACTAAACACATTAACTAATTAATCACCACCTTACCCCTTCAAGGCACATAAATAGCTATTATCCTCACTTTGCAGTTGGGGCAATGAGACCTAGGTAGTAGGGGACGCCCTGGGCCCCAGTGAAGTCCAGCTACAGTGAAGGCAAAACCAGACAATTCTGCGTCCTGGCTGCATGTCTACTCTTTTTCCCAAATTTTCTTTCCTTCTAGAGCATGGTTTAAAAGTTTCACATTTGGATTTGGAGAGATTTCAACTCTTTTTCCTAAATGCGACTGTTTCTGACATACATACTTTAAAACCAAGGGGGTCCAAACTGATTAAAGTTATAACAAATTGGAATGCTGGAAAGTTCATATCATCAGCCAAGGAAAGGTTAATCTGATGGAATAATCAGTTTCATCTGGATTTGCTTATGCCATCTGTTCAAAACGTTTTCCAAACTGCATAGTGTGCATGCAGGATCTCACAGAATAGGAATATCAAGTGTTATAACAAAAGTAACATGTTCTTATCCTTCCTAAAAGAGGGAAATTCTTCCCAAAGTCCCAATCATACAAAACAAACACATGGTAACAACATCATAGAACAGACTCAGAACTGTAGCTGCCTTTGAGTAATACATTCCCCAAATTAATGTGTATAATAAATCTGTAATAATACTAAATAAGACTATATACTAAATCTATAAACTTTGAAGCATCACCACTTCTCCAGTGCCAGTATCTGACTGTCTCTAGAAACTTTGAGCTATATAACTTCTGATGAAAGGGATAACTTTTCTGGCAAAGGGGATATTAGAAAAGGAAGTGAATCTTGAGGTTTGCAGGCTTCAATCCACCTAGGAGACAGGCAAGAAATCTGAAGTCAGAGAAAAGATGGTCTCCTTGCTCCCAAGCCACTGTGCACACAGGTGGAAGAGAACCTAGTTACCACATGCCTCAGCCCTGTATCTGTAATTTTACAGATGACAACTAGAGGCAAAACCAGGAATAGAACCCAGGTGTTGTGGGCCTCAGGTTGATGTTCTTTGTTTCCACTGTACCACGCTGGCTTTGTACTTCCTTTTCCTTTATTTCATTTAGTGAATTTTTAATTTCATTTCATTTCATGTTTTGCTTTAGTGCATTTCCCGAAATACCACCATAAGCAAATCATTGCAATGTGGATAATATTTTCTCATGGGAACAATGATAAAATCAGGGATTTATTTGTAATCAAGAAGGGAGCATCAAACAGATCATATAAATGAGCAACAACAGCCGTAAGGGCAGGGATTAAAGAACCACAAACTCAATTACCTCATCTGCAAAATATGCATAATGGTGGGATGGCTGCTGTACCGTGGAAGGGTTAGTGGAGATGGCGCCAGGGAAGCACTGCACACAAATGTTCGCTTTGTGAGAGCGCTTAACAAGCATCAGGCTGACTTGCATGAACTGTGAGCTATGCACAGGCATTCTGTACAACCCTCACAACATGGTCAAAAGGCAGGTGCTGTTATTATTCCCATTTTAAAAATAAGAAAATGGAGGTCCAGAAATGCAAAGTAACTTGTCCAAGGCTACATGGCCTTGGTGGGTAAGAGACCAACTAAGCTGGCATTTCAACCCAGATGATTTGACTTCTGAATCTATACTGGTAACTCCTACTCCACAAGTATCATTGACATATAACAAATTATGTCAATATTATCACTGAATTTAAATAGATGACTTACTATCTATATCATGTACAGTAGAATATATGTATTGCATACATTATTTAATAAAAGAACTCATTATGCTACAAAGTGAAACACATGAAAATATAAGCCAATTGAGCATAAAGTTGGCCCCAAACTAATACTCAGGAGATATATGTACAATAATTTAGAGGTGCTTTAAATAATATATGACCCATAGTGTTATAAAATGTGATCTGAGAAAATTTCAGCTCGTTTCTTTTTTGTCTGACTACATTTTTTTTCTCAACAGAAATTGTCTGCAAGTATTATGTGGGCTTGGTGTTCAATGCCTGCAGGTATTGTTAAAAAGGACATCTGAGCAGGTGTTTTGCTGTTGAATATCATGTTTGTTTGTTTGGCTTTTAATTGTGAAAGATTTAAAGTGTATAGAAAAGAGCAGAGAATAAAATAATACACTTATACATACTCACCACTCAGCTTCGTCAAACCTTATCACTTGAAATTTCAATGTTGTTTTATTAAAACACTTAGGGAATTAGGAATAGAGGCGAAATTCCTTAACCTAAAAAGCATAACTACAAAAATTCCACAATTAACCACAGCCTTCATGTGTTGTATCCGTTAAAGGTGAAAGTAAGACAGGCTCACCCACCTCCCCTCCTGAGGGGCTACTGCCTGGGATGAGGCGGCTGGGACAGAAGGGAAGAGAGTAGGGGTCCCAATGAAAGCTGTAGCCCTGACATCGTTCTGTATGTGGTGGTGGTGGGATTGCTGCCGCTAATTTCTAATTTAATTGAATGTTAACTAGAGAACATGGTTTGTGTGATAACAACTCTTTATTTCTGTTGATATTTGCATCCTGGCTAGTTCTTGGTCAATTGCAGGCAACGTTCCATTGGTGCTTGACTAGAATGTGCATTTTCTAACGGAGGGATGCAGAATTCCCTATACACTGTTAATAGGGTCAATCTTGTTAATTACACAGCTAGAAACAGTGCAGAAACTGCTTTGCTGTGCTCTAAAACCTTTCGTTCCTAATGATTGTTAGAGTGCTCTGTGGCAGACCATACACAGCCCAGAAGGCCCAAATTGTCCCTGACTATCTGTGCCTTGAGCACAGGGTATTGCTGAGAAAGAATTATTCCAAGCTCAGCTGAGCCACACGATCACAGAATTAATTTGACCCTTTAGGTGCTTGAATTTCCTCTACAAAGATCCTACCAAGCAGCACAGGTCCCCGCAGGGCTGGATCACACAGCCACCATCATACATCTCAGCCATGGCAACTTGGCCTGGGGTAGGACATGCACTAAGGGTGGGAGTGCTCACCCTGCCATCTCAAAACCACATCAAGTGGCTGCAGAAGGCCAGGGAAAAAGTCTTGACTTTTGTTTCCGGGCACTATTTGCCAATTCCTTCAACAAATATTAATCAAGCACCTGCTGTTCTAGCCTCTTGAGGTAAACAGTAAACAAAGTTTCGAAATGCCTGCCCTCACAGAGTTTATTATAATCTAAAGATAACAGAGAGTTGGTAATTTTCCATTTTCTCCTTGTAATCCTGTCCACTTTTGCTTTACCTACATTGAGATGATGTTACTAGGGTTATACAATCTCAGAATTGTGTGTTTTCTCATTGTTTAGTGCCTTTTTAAAAATTCCTTATAGTGCTTTTTTACCCTAATGTTAAGCCTGTTACTAATACAGCTATTACAGCTCTCTTGTATTTGCATAGCTCATCTCCATGTGTTGCAGGGCCACTGTTAGAAATTCCTAGCAGAGACTTTTGTCCATTCCAGATCCAGAAAAAGGCAGAAATGCCTAGGTGTTTCTGCTCTTTGCTGGTGGACAAATTTCCTTTTGTTCCACTTGCTCAACTGAGATGGCAACCATTGGTGGCCCTGGTCAGAGGCAAGATTCACAGTTCACAGTGCCCACCTCACTTTGAGCGGCTTCAAGCCCATGCCCTAAGTTCCTGGGATGCCACCTACCTACCTCAGCCTGGCTCAGCCTGTCAGTTCTTTTCCCATGCTGACCCCTGGCAGCAGCCCATACTTTCTTGCAAGCTCAGCTCCAAATTTAAAAGGATTTTCATGCCCATCTTCCATGTTTTGTCCTGCTTTTCCTCGCCTCTGGACCCGCAGCTAGTGAGATAGCTAAGCTTGGGAGGTCTCTGTAGACCTAGCCCTGTTGCTTCCCTCTTTTTCTCAACTTATTTCCTCCATGTAGCTGGTCAGGAGGTGACAAGAGCCAAAGACTTAGAAGAAAGTGAAAGGCACCACTGAAGACTAAACCTAGGCTTCATGCTCCAACTGAGCTTTGAGCCTCTGCTTAGAACTTGAACATCTGCATGGGTGCTTCTTTGAATACCTGAGCACTCATTCAGCTGTTTATAAATTGGCAGTTCCATGGAGTTTAACAAAGTTCATGAGATCACAGGCTCAGGACTCAGACCTGGTTTCAAATCTCACCACTTACTACCTATGAGACCTTGTCTGTGTCTCCTGTTGCTATCTCTAAAACAGAAATGGTGATTCCTAACTCATGAATTTGAGCAAGGATATGGTATGATGGGCCTTGGGATAAATTCTATAGAAACACGTAGTGCAAACTAAGGAAAAGGAGTGAGATTTATTGAGTAAGAGTTGAACATAGAGGAACAGGGTTCTCGACCCCCTCATAATCCAATGGAGAAGAGAACTAAAGCCAAGTTCAAGCTATTGGACAGGCAGTATATTGGGGCTCTAGTCTTGACTCAATTGTTCTATCTTCTCGAAGGGTAAACTTCAAGACCACTTTTCAGTAAGGCAACAAGCAGACTACCTGATTGCCAGGAAGTCTGGGATTAGATGCCAGCAGAGCTGAGGAACAGTCTGGGGAAGCCCAGCTGCCCAGCACCTGGAGACCCTGGGTCTTGAGGAGGACTGCAGCTGCACCTGCGAGGAGTGTAAGCAGCTGGTCCTGTGGGAAGCCGAGTGTAGGTGCAGCCCCTCTTTCCAGGAGGAAGGGGAACGCCATTGCAGCCAGCTCAGGTCCTAGGCAGTCTAGAGTGAGATCCCAGGATCATTTTTGAATAGTGCTGCTTGTTGCTGTACAGAGGAGTAAGCAAAATTTGGCACATAAAGTGTTTAGTATAGTGTCTAATAAGTGTTTACTAAATATTAGCTATTATTATTTTTTAGAAAAGGATGTCTGTTAAGATTTTCCTAGCACTTTAGAGATATTTGTAGGGAGGAGTTTCAGATTATTTATCCGCAGATTTTTCTGGAACCAGAGATATTTCCTGAGAAAGCCAGGGATGATCGAACTTTCCTGACCTTCAGCTTCCCTCTTCTCTGAAACTTATTTGAAGATTGACTCAGGATCAAGGATCAAAGATCAACTCCCCGTCCACATGAGCTACACTTTCCATGTCACTGCAAAGCCCAGAGACAAGTTTTAGGTCAGGGGGAATCTGAGAAAGGAGCTCGGCGCAGCCGCTTGGGAAAGCTGAGGCCTGCTGTATGTTGGTTTATCAGCAACTCTGAACCTGGAAAACGCAAAACACGCGGATTGCCTCTGTAGATTCAACCCCCTAAAGCAACTCCGCCTTTGACAGGAAGAGGCAGAACATAAACCCAAATACAGTTGCAGTACTTAAATCCCACGCAGCGCTAGTGAAAACGAACCTAAGATTTACGGCTTTTTTACATCGTGGAACCAAATTCTATCGCCTCCTATCAGGTCTTTTCTTCTCCCCACGCAAAAGTATATAGTTTGGCATTATGAAAAGTGACTTTATGGATGGTTTCTCCCCAAATCTCAGCTCGACTTGACAGCAGGATCAGCTTTCCAAATGCTCTCGGCAAAGCGCCCAGGCCCGGGGAGCCAGCGCATGCGCAGGCGTACAGGCGCGGCTGCCGCGCCTGTGACCCGGCCGAAGTGTGCAGCCGTTTCCTTCTCGCGTGCTGTTTTCGCTGCTCCCGTCTCCTTCCGTCGTCCACTCATTTTAAAACATATTTATTGAGTGCCATTGTTCTAGGCCCATTGGGGGATACAGAAGTGAGTAAAAGCAGCAGAAACCCCTGTTCCCAAGGAGGTCACAGGGCAGTGGCGCCGTCACTGTTGACCGTGTGTGGAGCACCTGCTGCATGCTAGGCTGTGTTCTAGCTGCTTTTCCAACACATGATCTCTGATTCTCGCAGCTGCCGTGCAAAGTGAATTATCAACCCACTCAACAGATGAGGAAGTTGAGTCTCACAGACAATGGTAAGCCGCCAAGGTGATGCAGAGCTCCAGCCAACTGATTCCAAAGCTCCTTCCCTGCCTTGGTAACAATCTTTCCCCCAACCGAGCCAAGCAGCTTGTCTGTCTGTGGAACCTTCGCCGACCCTCCTCAGCCGTAGCCTCCCCCACAACGGCGTCTGCCAGGCACGGTCACCTGCGACGCTGCGGTCTGAGCTGCTCAAGGTGCAGACCGTGTCCTGTTAATCATGGTTTCTTCAGTGGTTGGCACAGTACCAGATCAAATTAGAATAAGCAGATACTGAATTACTAAATGAATATTCCTTACATAGTGCTGGATCAGCTTTTACATTTATTGCTATTTCTAGTCCTCTGGAATCTGCAGGGAATCACGTTTGAGGGTTTGAGATTGGCTCGAGGTTGTACACAGATTGGAAACTTCTTTCTCTTACTTGTTCTTAATTCACTATCATATTTGCCAATAAGTACTTAAAATGCCAAGTAATGCAGCTGGATGAAATCTCCCAACCAAAGTAAATGAGGCAATATATACATGTAAAATGATATGTCTGCAATAAAAGATGATACAATATAAAAATGAAAGGTTATTATTACTATTGTTCAAGCAAGCACCAGATCTTTTAGCTAAGGAAGGCTCACCAGTCCAGTAACTGTTCACTTGGTCTTAAGCACGTAGTTTTACTCTGAATACAATATTTATCTACATACCTCTTCTTAAAATCATAGTTCAAGTGTAGTTTTCAAGATCAAGATTTTTTCCACTAAATAAAACACATTTCTAAATTATTTTCAAACCCTAATAACTGATATTTAAACCCTAAATCTTCTTCAAATGTATTTCTCAAATGCAATGTGTCTCCTCTGGCAACAAACCACTGGATAAGAAATAATTATGGAAAACGTATTAATATTATATACTTAATTTCTGCCAGGTATTCTTATAAATGCTTTCCAATTGCTGTTCTCTTTGGATCCCAAATTCATTATTTAGGTACTGTTTTTATCATTCCCATATTACAGGTGAGGAAATGAATCACAGGAAGCCTAAGTTGCCCAATGTCACATATCTGCTAAGTGGCAGACCCTGGATCTGAACCCAGGAGAGGTCATTCTGGAGTACACACTTTAATTTTTCAAGTTCTATAACTTATTTTCACCTTACATAACATCTTCACCTGATTCAAAAATCTAAAAGGGCATACTGTGAATAGTCTTGTTCCTACTCTGGTCCTGCGTGTTTTTCTTTGCTCACTCCTGACACCAACTCCAACACAGGTGACAACTTTTAATTAGTTTTTGGCGTATCCTTTCTTTTTTTGTGAACATGCAAATATATGTTCTTATATATCTCCTCCCTTTCTTCCACAAAAAGTAGTTTTCTATACCCACTTTGCTTTTTCCTTTAATATTAATAATAGATCTTAGAGCTCTTTCTGTATGAGTTCATAAAAAGCCTCCTCATTCTTTTATACACACATATTCTATCATATTGATGTGCTGTAATTTAACCAGTTCCATATTGATGGAACCTTGATTTGTTTGAATTTTTTGCTATTCACACAATGTTGTCACGAATGATCTTGATGTTCATCTATTCCCACGTGTATGTATATCTGTCAGGTGCATTTCCAGAGGTGGGATTTCCAGGCCAAAAGAGTGTTAATTAATTTAAAATTTTGTGATTTTCCTAATATTGCTGAATTCCCTTGCATAGTGATCAACCAATTTGCACATTTTTCTGCAATTTGAGTAAATGCCTGTTTTTCACAGCCTTACCAACAGAATGTGTTGTAAAATTTTGAATTTTTGCTTATTTTATAGGAGAAAAAAGATATTCTCATTAAATTTAAGTTTCTCTTATGAATGAGATTGAGCACCTTTTCATATGTTTAGGGCTTATTTATTACATTTTATGAATAAGCTGTCTTATTCACATCTTTTGCCCATTTTTCATTTGGTTTTTGGTCTTTTTCTTAAAGAAATCTGGGATATTTTTTTAACCATTTGCCATAGTGACTCCCAAGAAAAAGTGAAGACATATTAATGAAGGATATCACCATAAATATAACATGTTATCAAAATTATTTTAGGTAAAAGTTAAAAGACCTCCCTGGTTACTTTTGACCTTGAACTCTGTTCATCAAATAAAATAATTTATATTAAATGCTTTACAAACTCTAAACTATGAGTTTTTCATGCATAAATAGGTACAACATTTAGAGAGAAATAATATAAAAATGTAAGTAACTGAGATTTAGATTCAAATCCTAGTACTTTCACTAGCAGGTGATTGATCTAGTTAAGAACCTGTCATCTGTACTCAACTAATCAATGACCTTTTCATTAATGAGGAAATAAAGGCAAATTGAAAGCTTTTTCTTCTGCCTTATTTCCTGAAGTGTATACAAATTATATTTAGTGTCTAGATTTCTCAAACAGTGTCATTTTTTCATTCACATGACTCATTAACCAATCAACAGATCATCTCCTTAGACATACGAACTCAGCAGTTGTCCATAGAAACCATCCTAACCCTTTAGGCGATTTATATCTGCAGTCCCCAGATTTTAGGCAACTGGTTGCCTTGGATTGTAATTGCTCAAAGTTGTACGGAACACTTTTAAATTTCTACTATTTGGTGTATTTTTAATACCAGAGTAAATTTCTAGCCTCTTCCCCTTCCCCTGGCCTGGGGAAAAAGGAGGGGACAGGTCCAGAGCCAACTGGAGGGCCTCTGAAAGCTCAGGTACACAGGGGGTGGCACAGGGCCATCTGCCAGGGCAAGGGTCTGTTGCCTCTATGGTTCTTCAGTTGTAAAGAGCTGGCAGAGACAGCACACTGCTCTGAAAGAGATAAACTTATCTCATATGTGAGGTCATTCATATATGAATATACATACTGAATACACATAGCCACATATATGGTGAATATAGCACGTCCCCCATGCTTACAGGGGACAGGACATATACATGGGCATGAGGCTTTGGAGGGAAAGTCTGAAGCCCACACAATCCATCTATGGTTCAAAGTCAAATGCCTACAAGGTACCCAGAGCCTCTGGTAAATCCAGTCAGAGCTGGATTTGAGTAGAAGTTTCCCTTTTGAGCATGACTTGCTGGTGTAAGTGGTATGACATTTCCTTATTTGTGTCTGGAATTTAATGTCTTTTGAGTTTACTGGCTAATGTGACATGGCTGCAGAATTTTTTTAAAAAATCAATCACATGCCTATAATTCTATTACAGGCATACCTCAGAGATGGTGTGGGTTCAGTTCTAGACTATACAATGAAACAAATATTGCAATAAATCAAGTCACACAAGTTTTTTGGTTTCCCAGTGTATATAAAAGTTATGTTTATACTATACTGTAGTCTATTAAGTGTGCAATAGCATTATGTCTTAAAAAACGTACAATGTACATACCTTAATTTAAAAATACTTTATTGCTAAAAAGTGCTGACATAGACACAAAGTGAGCAAATGCTGTTGGAAAAATGACACAGGTAGACTTGCTCAACACAGGGTTGCTACAAACCTTCAATTTGTAAAAAAAAAAAATGCAATATTAGTGAAGCATAATAAAGCAAAGTGCAATAAAATGAGGCATGCCTGTATATTTAATGTGTGTGTGTGTATATATATATATATATATATATATATATGGCTTTCTAACTCTTGTTCTTTGAGAGCCGAGAAATTGTTTGCACATACTCTCTTATCCACATGGATGCTACGTCTATGCACACGGCATGCAGGACTAGGTTCATTTATTGTATAATCCACAAATGCAATCTGGTTCATGCTATTTTAGATAGGAAAATTGTCTGGGATGAATGAAGAGTGAACGTTAGCCATGTGCTTTTAGAATTCAGTAGGTAATATATTAATAGAAAAACATTGACCAACACAACAATAAAACCAGAAAGAATATTTCCTCCTTTTTACCTTTCATTTTCATAGCTAATTCTTTCCTTTCAACCCAAAATGCAAACCTAAACTTTAAGAGAAAATTTCATTTCATTGCAGATAGACTCCCACATGAGGGTGTGGCCTTGAGGTCCAGCCAGAGGAAGGCTTGTTTTCTAGTAATCAGGAGACAGCAGACTGGGCATGGCCCTTTGTGACCTTTATCCCGGTGGCCTTGAAGTAAAAGACTTTCATCAAGAGAGAAGCCCATGTCCTTGATCTTAGCATAGATGGAATACAAAATACGGCCTCCAAGACTCCACCTGACATGCCCTGCCTACTTCCTCACATCCTGGGCTCCGGCAGCAAAAGGCTCCTTCTATTCTGCAAACACCCACGCTTCTCCCTGCTCAGGGCCACCGCCGCCCTTCAAGGGATATTGCTGAATTTTTCCCTCCCCTCCCACTAGGCTTCACTGTGGTGGGCTGCCATCCCTGGGATGCCACTTTCTCCAAGAATCCTTCCTTGACCCCCTGGTTTCTCCTTGTGGCACTTCAGTAATTACTTGGAGTCTGAATTCCCAGCTAGCATATGAGCTCTACAAGGACAGGAAAGACTGTGTGTTGTCTCTGCCACATACCAGCAGCTAGCACAGGGGAAAGGACAAACGCTTGGTGAGTGAATGGTGACTGGCACCTGAAGTGCCTGTATCACCACTGCCCGCAAGTTGTAAGCCCCAAATAAATCCTTACTGAGTGAATGAATGGATCAAGCAGTGAACCAGTGAGTTACTGAAAAACAGTTTACATAAATACAAGTTAGTATTCAAATACTATAATACATTAAATATTCTTATTATCATTTAAGCTACGTACGATCAAGTGTTCCCTCCACCCACATACACACAGTTCATTAGAAATGCCATTGAGAAAAACAATTCTTGGTGTCTGAAAAATTCTCCAGCCCACTGAAAGCTAATTGGGAATCTTTTTAAGGGTGGGTATCATTTCTCCCAGGACTGGACTCCTTTTGTTGAGTGAGTCAGAGTTCCCAAGCTCTGAGAGGCTTCTCATGTGGCCCTGTCTTGTGGCCCATTTCTGAACATCTGTGTTGATTTTTCTTTCTTTTTTTCAAACATCTGTTTGGCCCAGAGATTAAGAGAAATGAGAGGTTTCACATTGTACCCTAAAGGCTAATAGAATCTGGTTGTACTGGATTACAATTCAAAAGATTCCAGTGAGTGATGTGGTTCCTCCTATGAAAATACCCTTTCTCCTCATTGCCCTAGAAACCCTAGGACCCAAGAACAAAACCTCCAGCACCAATAGTCTGAGTTTAAAGGGAGGAGCATCTCACACACACACGCCACCCCAAACAACCTTACATACATCAGCATTCAGCCAGCACCCCAAAATAACCCACACACTTAACATGAACCCACACCCAATTCTCACAAACCACCCACCACAAACGTGCAGCGTCTACAGATGCTCCACATGCATAGCACACACAGCACCCACAAACAACCCCCCACACACAGCACCCACAAGCCACCCCCAACACACAGCAGCCACAAACAACCCCCCACACACACAGCACCCACAAACCACACCCCAACATACAGCACCCACAAACAACCCTCCCACAGCACCCACAAACAACCCCCCCCACACAGCACCCACAAACCACCCCCAACACACAGCACCCACAAACAACCCCCCCACAGCACCCACAAACCACCCCCAACACACAGCACCCACAAACACCCCCCACAGCACCCACAAACCACCCCAACACACAGCACCCACAAACAACCCCCCACACAGTACCCACAAACCACCCCCCCACCGTACCCACAAAGCCCCCCCAACACACCGCCCCCACCAACAACCCAGATCGGCAGAGCGTCGGGGCGGGCCAGCGAGAACGGGACGGTGGAGATGGCGGTGGTCGCCGGCGGG
>CAUYRT010089426.1:0-22306 GCA_963574885.1 Lepilemur ruficaudatus
GTACGCAGGCATCAGCAGTGACAGCAGAATGACACGCAGGGTCAGGGCAATTCCTATCGAAGTCCCAGCAAGGCTTTCTGCAGACACAGATAAGCTTACTCTAAGACTGACGTGAAAAGGCAAAGGAGCTAGAATTGAAGAAGAGTAAGAGAGGAGGAGTCAGTCTGCCCAATACTGTTTTACGTATCGTTAGGTAATTACGGTCTTCTGGGCTGCACTCGAGGCAGACACAGCCCAGTGGAGCAGAGCTGAGAACCCAGAAACAGAGCCACGGAGCACGCCCAGCAGGTTCTGACAAAGGTTAAAAAGCAATTCAGGCCGGGCGTGGTGGCTCACGCCTGTCATCCTAGCACTGTGGGAGGCCGAGGCGGGAGGATCGCTCAAGGTCAGGAGTTTGAAACCAGCCTGAGCGAGAGCAAGACCCCGTCTCTACTAAAAAAAGTAAGAAATTAATTGGCAGACTAAAAATAGATAGAAAAAATTAGCCGGGCATGGTGGCCCGTGTCTGTAGTCCCAGCTACTCGGGAGACTGAAGCAGGAGGATTGCCTGAGCCCAGGAGTTTGAGGTTGCTGTGAGCTAGGCTCACGCCACCGCACTCTAGCCCGAGCAAAAGAGCGAGACTGTCTCAAAAAAAAAAAAAGTTTGTTTATGTGGGTGAGATATTTGAACAGATGCTCCACTAGGTAAGTGATACAGATGATGAATGAGCCCGTGGAAAGTGCTCAGACCCATGAGTCACCGGGGAAATGTAAATCAGAACCACAGGAGATGCCCCTGCAAACCTATCAGCACAGCTAACATTTTGCAAAATCGCAATGCTAACGCTGGCTGGGCGGGGGAGCAGCGGGAGCCTCACGGATGGCGCAAGGAGATGCCAAGAAAGGTGCAGCCACTTTGGAGCACACCGGCCGTTTCTTGTTTCCAACTCCCTCTCTTACCACCCTACCGCCGGCCCCGCCCGAGTGTCTGCCCAGTGGCTGTCCCTCTAGACAGTGAATGTCCATCGCAGCCCCGGTGACTGTCGCCAATCCCAGAGGCAGCCCACGCGCCTGTGAACTGGGAACTGGTTAGCAGTCGCCAGGAAATAATTGCAGGCACAGCAGGCACGTCCCCAAAGCATCACGCAGAGCGAATAAAATTCACAAGGGAAAGGCCCCACCCGTGGGGCCAAGGGCTGCTCTGGGGGATGGGCGGTCCTGCCCACTCAGGGGCTCGGGAGAACTCTGGGGTGGGCATGGCAGTGCTGGCGGCGGCAGCTAAGGGCAGACAGGTGGGACAAAGGGCCTGCGCCCCTCTGAAGCCCTCTGCGTCCTCCTCTGCCCGCGCCCAGCTGCAGGCCTCACCCCGGACCGCCAGGATGGACTCACAATGCGGTTAAACCTCCCCAACAGCCACTCCACACCCTGCTCCAAATGACATTCTTGCATCGCCCCAGACAGGGCGGGTGGCAGGGAGGTGGCCTCATTCCCGGGGAGGGAGTGTGGCATTTGAGGAGGCCGGGTGGGTCAGCAGGGTTGGCAGCTGCTCAGGCCTGCTGGAGTGGAACAGGGACAGGGAGCCAGACAGGGGTGCCGTCCCGCCCCTGCCATGGCCCTGGACAGAGCACCTCTCCTGCTGCTGGTGCTGGGCCTGGGCCTGGCCAGCGCCCAGGAGACGCCAGGAGAAGTGCCGGTGCAGCCGGGCTTTGAAGCACGGAAGGTGAGTCAGGTCCACAAGACCTGGACCCCAGAGTCAGGTGGGGGGGATGGGGGGTGGGGGCGGGGGGACTCAGGCCCAGCCTGGCCCTGGGGAGCCCTGGAGGGTGAGCGTGAGGGGCCTTGGCCACCCCAGGTGGGACCCATCTCTGTCCTGCTCAGCACACAGGCCACTGGCTACCTCCGGCCCTTCCTGCTCTTCCTGGCCCAGAGCCGTCCCTGAAGGCGGCAGGGCAGTGGTTGGGGAACAAAGCCCTCGGATGGCCAGCAGGGAGAGGGGTCCTCCCAGTAGCACAGAGGGGCCAGCCCTGGGGGCAGGGAGGGTACCGTCCCTCCTCCCTGCAGGGCCCCCCAGCCCTCCCCTGGGGTCCCGCTCAGGGCTCAGCTTCAGGGTAGGGCGGCCTCGTCAGCCCCCCAGGACTGGGAAGGGGAGGAGCTGAGGGAAGTGGGGGCCCTGAAGGTGGGGGGGAGGCAAATACTCTCAGGAAGGAAGGAAGGATGCTCATCCCGCCTGGCCCCGCAGAGAGGCTGGGCAGTGTGGTGGGGACGTTTGCTGCACAGCCCCGGGCAGGAGCAGTGTGGGGGCAGGCGGAGCCTCCGGGTGCCCCACGGTGGGGACTAGCTGGCCTTGCGGCCCCTTCAGGTGGAAGGACGCTGGCTCACCCTGCGGCTGGCGGCCAGCCATGGAGACCTGGTGTCCCCAGCAGACCCCCTGAGGCTCTCTCTCTACTCCATCCACATCGAGGACAACGGGGACATGGAGTTCCTGCTGCTCTGGAGGTAAACGTGGGCCCCGCCGCTCCCCCGGGCACTCAGGCGTGGTTCCAGACCCAGGGGGCGGTGACAGCCATCAGAGCCAGCGACACATGGCACTGCGCCCTTCACCCACCCAACCCTGACCGGGGAGCTGGAAGCTCCAAGGTTTCTGGGGGCCACACTGGCAGGAAGGACACACAGCCTGGCCACGGGTCTTCGGGCAGTTCCGGCGGAGGTGCCCATTGGGAACGTGGGCCGGTGTGGCCACAGCTTCCCACCGCAGAGGGAGCCCCAGTCGGGCATTTCAGCTGTGCCGGCTCCGGTGTCAGAGTGGCCTGCGGCTCCCAGCAGCACCGCTGGGCCCACCTGCCGCTCGGCACAAACCCCTTTCCACCTGAGGGTCCCATGGAGGGCTGTGCCGTCAGCAACAGAAAACATGGGGCGGGGGGACAAGCTCCTCTGAGCTGTGACACTGACCAGACACTCAGTCACAGATACCCCATGGCGGCCCCGTGGAGTCCCAGGGGTCGGGAGCACAGGGCCCCCCCCACCCCAGATTGGAGGCTGAGGACCCGGGCAAGGGGCGTAGGGTGGGTCTGTGCAGAGCCGCAGCTGGGGGCCGAGGGGACAGCTGCTCCGGGCCCCGCCCCAAGACCTTGGCTCAGAGCCAAGGACAGACTGGGTCCCCCCCCCGCAGCGAGATCGGGTTTCGTGGCATAAGCGAGGAAGACCCTCCTTCCCCCTGCTGCCGAGGGATCCTCCAGCCATGTCCGCAGCACCCTGCAGACACCCCTCCTCTCCTGTGCCGCACCAGGCCGGCTGAGCCCGGGGAGGCTCCAGGGCACCTGCTGGGCAGCTCTCGTGTCCCCTGGTGTGGCCACCATGGCCTGGGTAGGGCAACAGGGACAGAGCGACAGGCCTGAGTCCCTTTCCCTTCTCCCAGAGGAGCGGGGGCGTGTGGAGGAGAAAACGTCACCGTCCACCCCACCAAGCTGCAAGGCCAGTACCGCGGCTCCTGTGAGTATCCGGAGTGGGCGTCCCCCCGACAGGGCCTGGCCGTGACACCCGGGGAGCCCACACGTCCTCTCGGCGCTGGCCGCAGGTTGGGGGTCCGGGCCGGGGGGTGGAGGGGGAGGCGTCCCACATCACCGGCTGGGTCCCCGCAGTTGAGGAGGGCAGCATGCTCATCCGCTTCGTCAGCACCGACTACAGCAGCCTCATCCTGCACGTGCGCTTCGAGGACGAGGACGTCACCAGCCTGTGGGTGCTGCTGGGTGGGTGGCGGCTGTGCCCAGCTGGGGGGAGGGGCGCTGGGCTTGCTGTCCGGGAAGGGGGTCTCCACGCTCTTTGGGAGGGGTCTGGGGAGGGGGTGGCCACTGGGGGCTGCCGCGGCCCGAATGCCAGACAGACACGGGAGGGTCCAGGCAGCGTCGGGCAACGGGGCGTCCGCCAGAGCCCAGGTGGGGAGCCCAGAGCAGCAGAGCAGGGTGGGGGCTGGGGTGGCGCCAGGCTGCTGGGAGGACCCCCTGGGGTCTCCACCGAGGTGGGCGTGGCCCGGCTCACCCCTTCAAGGAACACTTTGCCTGCTGTGCCCAGAGCAGCCCGTTTGAGAGGCAGGTCGGGGCCATTGCAACAGGAGCTGGCCTGGGCTGGCCAGGGGCGCTGCGGCTGGACGAGGCCACACCCGGGTCCTGGTGGGGGCAGGGCAGAAGAGACGGAGGCTCCGGCCTCGGCTCCTCACCACCACCCTCTGCCCTCAGCCAGAAGGAAGCTCGAGGACCCACAGTGGCTGGGGAAGTACCTTGGGTTCGTGGAGAAATTCCACCTGCAGGAGGCTCCGGTCTTCAACATGGACGGTGAGCACCGCCTGCAGCCAAGCTCCACTCCGTACGGGCGCGTCCCTTGCTGGGAGCTTCCCTTGCGGGCCTCGCGGAGCACCGCGTCACCCGGTGATGTGGGCACAATGCCGTGTCCCTTGCATGGATGTGACGCAGAGACGCCCGGTAACAAGGCCCAGGTCACACAGCCAGGAGGAGGAGCTGGAAGTGGCCCACAGCTCCTGCCTCCGGAGCCCAGTCCCCTGCCGGCCTCTCCCCTGTGCCACCTCTCTGTGCATCATTGAGTTGATCAACAAACACACAGGCCAGGCCTGTTCTGGAGTGTGGGATGCACTCAGAGCAAGACAGGCAGCTTCTCCAGCCCTGTGCAGGTTACAGTGTGGGCAGCAGCGTGATTAAGCATGATCAGGCTACATGTGCCGGGCGGCCAGGGTGGACATCTCAGGAGAGGATGGGGGAGGAAGCTGCCGGGATCGTGCAGCTGGAATGGCGGCCAGAGCAGAGGGAGGGTGGGGGCGAGGTCCAAGGGTAGGCGGGGCCTGGGCGCCCCCTGAGGACTGGGGGACGCAGCCCTGGGGGGAGCTGGACAGCAGCGGCCAGGTGGGCCCAGCCACGGTCTGTTCTGTCCTGCGTGACTGATGATTGATTGATTTCAAAATGAGTGAATGAAGAATCACCACCGTTTTGTCTTCCTCCCCACAGGCCAATGCCCCCCTCTCCAGGCCTAGGTCCGGCCACCCCATGGGCCCTCCTGCCTGGTCCCGTTCCCCGCGCTGCCCTTGGCCTCCCGTCCTCCCCTCACCTTGGCCTGTGGCTGGGACTCGCCCTGGGGGCCCGAGGAAGCCCCCAGCCTGGAGCCCGCCCCAGCCTCTGTCCTGTCCCCTCCCCTGCTGGGAAGGGCTCCTCCCTGCCTGTGGGCCACCGGGTCCTGTCACCAACAGCCAAGGGACCGGCGGGCGGCGTCTTCCAGCCTGGCCCATGGGCTTGAAGAACACCCGGGGGTGGGGGTTGGGGGGCCCCCAGGCTCCTCCAGAACACGCACGTGGCAAAGCGTCTCAGCGAGGGCCGGGGGCAGCCGTGTCCGCCAGGACTGTGCCCCTGTGCGGCGGGTGAGCAGACATGGGGTCACTCCTTGCAGCCAGGGGCCCTCCCTGGCAGCGCCCACCCCTGCGCCGGGCCTGGCAGGGCAGGCTCTGAGAAACTGGGTCACGGGCCTCGGTGCTCATCCTCTGGGAGTGCCAGAGACAGGCGCCGCCAGACGCCTGCCCGGAAAACGCCCCGGCAACGCCACCCTTCAGCAAAGCCTTTTCCAGCATGATCCACCGCGTGTCGGTTAAACTCGCCAGCCGGTGAGGAGTGCGGTCACCAATCACACGCAACTCACCGTCGCTTCCCGCAAACCCGCGAGCCCAGCCAGGAAAACGTGAGTGGAACGGTGAGCACCTCCCATCCGCTTAGCAAGGAGCTTGCAGAATCCGGATGAAGACAGTGAGGAATGGCCTCTTCCGGGCACTCACAGTGACCGGAGTGAGCAGGGACGCGGCGTTTCCGTAACTCCCCAGGAGCACACGGACTTGATCACCCTCAAATCAATCTACACAGTTGAAGCCGTTCAGTCAATATTCCAGTGGGATTTCCCCCGCAAAACTGAAAACCTGAATCTAAAATTTACAGGAGGGAATAAAAAGTTTTGACATGTTCTCAGAAGAATGGTCACCCCATTCCACCCTCCGGGAAAACCGTGACGGCGAGACCGAGCGGCAGCAGCTCGGGGACCGACAGGTCAGGGAAGCCGACAGAAATCAGGAGAGCGACACAGCCCGGCGTGACCCTCAGCATTCCATACGGCCGCCCTTTGAGAAAAGCATATTCATTCCATAAAATCGTGTTGACGGAAATGAACAAGACATGCAGGGAAACATGAGGTTAGAGATCTCACCCTGCACATTATCTTAAAAGTAATTCCTAATTCTGAATAAAAAGAAAACTTGACGTTCTGCGGTTTTTCTGTGACCCAGGGAGGGGAGGTTCTGTAATACGGCGGGGAAAGGCGGTAGCTACGAAACCTTTAAGCTCTGGTGATGTCAGAGACGGTGCCAACAAAGTTAAAAGCAATCGATGGGCCGGGCGCGGTGGCTCACGTCTGTAATCCTAGCACACTGGGAAGCCGAGGCAGGTGGATCGTTTGAGCTCGGGAGTTCAAGACCAGCCTGAGCAAGAGCAAGACCCCGTCTCTGCTAAAAACTATAGAAATTAGCTGGACAACTAAAAAATATATATATATAAAAATTAGCCGGGCATGGTGGCACGTGCCTGTAGTCCCAGCTACTCGGGAGGCTGAGGCAGGAGGATTGCTTGAGCCCAGGAGTTTGAGGTTGCTATGAGCTAGGCTGATGCCACGGCACTCTAGCCTGGGCAACAGAGTGAGACTCTGTCTCGGAAAAAAAAAAAAAGCAATCGACGACTTGAGATAATTTCTGCAGCAAACCTGACCGAGCCTCCCGGCCGCGGTGTGAGTACACACATCACAATCCTCCAAGCACAAAAGAAGTGTTAGAAAAAGAGGCAGAAGACAGAAAAAGGCCATTTGCATACACAGATCTAAAGGCCGGGAAATAGAATTTAAAAGAAGGTTTGGCCTCATAAGTAATCAAAAAGAGATGCTTTTGTTGCTTAGCAACTTGGCAAGTTAAAGTTTAGAAAGGGAATTAGCGTCCACTGGGGCTCTTGCCGGCGGGACTGGCGGTGACCTGGCTCTGTGAGTCTCCTACCTGCGCCTGGAAACTCTGACAGTAACACGGTTACCCGCCGTCCTCCCACATACATCAAGGATTTTGTAATGTTTTAACACTGAGTCCATGGTTTTTTAATGGTCAAATTTCAGAAACCCACTCGGTAAGTTTTCTAGCCTCATCCGTACGTTGGCAGGAAAAGCTAGTTTTGTCCCACGTGGTACAGCACCACACCCCCCTGCCTGGGGTCCAGACCCGGCCCCAGACTATTGATTACTGATACTGTCGATAGAGGGTTGGTAGCTGATATAACATCGGTTTTCTCTCTTTTGAAACATGCATAGATTCTTTTGAACTGAGAGCGACTCTGAAACATCATCTTATTTTAGCCAAAGGAGAAAAGTGCAGAAAATGGCGGGCGAGCCACTCCCCACACGCAAGCTCCTCCGTGCGCAGGTGCTCCCCGTGAACTGGGTGCGGGAGGGAGGCCGGCGACAGGCCAGAGAGGACACGGATGTGGCCTGCGCTCAGGGAGCCGCGTGGAAGACGAGACAGTGGCCAACGCCACCCACCTGGTGTTTCAGTGGCCCTGATTTTTGGGACACTTCCTGTGTTAGTTCCCCCAGGACTAACGGACAGCCACACACTGGCGGCTTAAACAACAGAAATCTCCGACCGCCCTGGAGGTGGGACGGCTGCAACCAGGGCGTGGGCGGGGCGGGGCCTCCTCCTCCGCTCACAGACGGTGCCTGCCTCCTCCCTGGCATCCCCCCGGCACGCTCCTGGCTGTACGTGGGAGCACCGCCTGCCTGCCAGAGGTCAGGGCCAGGTGCAGGTGTCCCCCGAGATGTTTGTCACCAGTGGGCTCCTCTCGGCACACTCCCTCCCCACCACCTGCCCCTTCTGGGTCTCTGTGTTGGGAACATTTAAAGGTCCCCTGGCTGGTCCAGCGCAGTGGTGTTTACAGCTAACTGATCACAGCCAGTTACAGGTTCTTTGTTCCTTTTCCACTCCACTGCTTCATTCACAATCTGCCTTCACCCCTAGACTGTGAGCTGCATGACGTGGGGGTGGGCAGGGCCCCCAGAGTCCAGGGCTCTGGCTGAGTTCGGGACACAGCAGTCGTCAATAAATAGGAAAGCGCTGAAGGAAGGAAGGAAGGAAGGAGGGAAGGAAGGACGGGAGTAGACACAGCCCCCGGGGAAGGTGTGGGAGGACCCCAGGCCCACAGTGGCTGGCAATGGCCGTCCCTAGCTGGCCCCGAGCCCAGGGCCAGCTTCCCTCGGTGCCCTGGAGGTGCCACCCAAGGGCCCTGCCAGGTGAGGGGGCAGGTGAGGGGTGTTTGCGGCCCGTCAGTTTCTGCCTGCGTCTCCTGCGCGCCTGTCCCCGGGGCTCCCGCAGGGACTTTCCAGACAACCAGCAGAACCTGGGGGGGAGGTGCCTCATTGTGACGCTTGCATCGTCCACGGAGTCCAGTGATGTCACCACCAACAGAAGACTCAAGCACCAGGGTCTTTGCTCAAGACCCAAAGACATGCTGCTTGGGAAGCACCTGTCCTCCTGGGCCGGCGCTGGCTGTCCCTCCTCATCCCCCTGACCCAAGGTACGGGGACTCTTGCTGAGAGATGGGGCACAGCTCGGGGGCCGTGGCAAATCAGGGGTAGGATCGTCCCTGGCCCTGACCTCTGGCAGGCAGGCGGTGCTCCCACGTACAGCCAGGAGCGTGCCGGGGGGATGCCAGGGAGGAGGGCGTGCCACCCAGAGGGTCCGGCGGATCGGCCTGTCTTCACCCCTTGTGTGGCATTTCGGATGATCTTGAATTTAAAAGGTGGTCGATTTCAAATTGCAGGAGCACAAAACCTGTGCCCAGCTGAAGCTGAAGCCAACGTAAAACTCTGAGTGAGCTATTTAGATTCTTTTCTTTCACACTGTGTATCCGCGGGACTCAGTCTGTTTTGCACCTGTGTGGCCCATCAGTCCCGGGCTCGGGGGCCACGTGTGGCTGGTGGCTGCCACGCCGGCCAGCACAAGCTAATGCCTCGTGCTTGTGAAATGAGCGTTCAGACATGAGCTGCCAGAGAGCCCCGGGTCCTTCAGCAGGTAACTCAGCGGCGCTGCCCGCAGGCTGTGCGCAGACATCCACGTGACACTCCCGCCCAGCTCAGGGTATTGGCTGGAGCCAGAAAGTCCATTTTGGAGCTTAAAGCCTTTCACTGAGACTTCACGCCCTGCTGGCACGACCCTACCTTTGAGAACACTCACACGCTTTTAGACTAGCGCGATCTTGGAACAAATTATCCATCTTACTATCTCTGTGCGGAAAAAAGGATGAAAAGCCAACTTGTGGGTCAAAGTACAGTCTCTCCCAGTGCAGGAAGAGCCTCCCCGGGACCTCACCCTATGTTCACGGCCCACAGCAGAGACAGTTAGTGGGTGTCTCTTACCCGGTCCAGGTCGGCTTCGCGGGCACACGGGACAGTCAGAGGGCGCGTGCCCAGCCTCGGGGAGCAGCCGGCACCGTGGAGGCTCTGCAGGTACTTGAGGCAGAGCAGGGGCTTCCCTCGCACGGGCTGGAGTCTCCCGAGGGCTGAACGTTCTGGAAGCACACCCTTAGGTTGGTGTCCAAGTGTCTATCCATTAATCTGTTGTTAGAAGGTCACAAAGATGTAGTTTTTCACTCCTTAAAATCTACTTTTTTCTCCCTTTTCCCCAGGAGAGAATGAATTCTCGAAGAAGGATGCTGTTGCTGATCTCATCTGTTTTATCGCTGATCTTGGTGGACCGTTATTTCAGGTAAATATGAAATATTGATGAATCGTGACCTTTAGCAAGGGGCGGAGATGACATAAACTGCTGAGTTTTGTCCAGAGATATTAATAACAGCCTCTAAATTAATCAAGAGTCACCTGCTCTTTGTGGGACAAAGTGTACATATTTTGACTCTTTTGGTTTTAAGCATTCAACGATGATTGATGGTTTCCGTGCCAGTCTCTGAGCTAGGTGTGGGGAGCAGAGTGGCCACGGCCCCTGCCCTGGGAGCTCCGGGTGCTGCTGGGGCAGACTCAGAACAGACAGAAGTGAGACGCGACGTCCAGGGTATCGTACTTTACAGAATAAAACGCCACAGAAAACAAAGCCAGGTGAGAGTGCTACTTTAGATAAATTATAAATGTTCTGGAAGTTGCATCTGCATGTTAAGTGTAAACAAGACTGAAATCACCCTGCCCCCCCCACACACACACGTGTGCCAGAGGGTGAATCTGCCAACCTGCTAAACAAACATTCTCTAGAAAAATTCAAATTCTCGCCCCCACCTCACAGTCTCCTGCGTAAGCAAGGCGATGTTTCCGGATGCTGTTTGAAAAGTATTTGCATCGTGAGGGATCACGCCTTTAACAATTAAGCCTTTGCACAGCACATACCCGGTAGACGACTTACCTCGAAAATATGCAAACCGCGCTTAAAACTCAAACACAAGGAAACGAACGACTCAGCTACAGAGATGGGGGAAAGAACCAGACAGAGACCTCACCGGAGAGGACGCAGTGAAAAATAAGACGCGAAAAGATGCTCGGCGTCATTCGTCGTTAGGGAATTGCAAATTAAAGCAACTGGATGACGCTGCGTCCTCCTTAGAATGGCTGACGTCTAGACACCCACGGCCGGTGGGGACGCAGCCGGCTCGGCCGCCGCGGGAGACAGTGCCGTGGGTGCGTCCCTTTGGCGTGCTCCTCCCCACGACTTTCCACACGACCGGCGCTGGGCTCCAGTCTGCCCAACCGCCCGGGAAACTTCTGTCCGCACAAAACCGTGGGCGAGGAGTTTATCGCAGCTTGGTTCATAAGCGCCCCACTCTGGAAGCCAACGGGCCGTCCTGCAGTAGCGACTGACAGCAAACCGCGCCGCCTCCGTAGACGGGATGCTGCTCAGCGATAAAGAGAAACGCGCCATCCAGCCCTTGGAGGACATGGAGGAGCCCCGGACGCATCTTGCCGCGTGAGAGAGGCCAGCCTGGAATCCCCGCGCTGCAGGACTCCGGTTGCTGGTATTCTGGAAAACGTGAAACTGCAGGGGCGGCTGCCGGGCGGAGGGGATTTCTTTCCGTGGTGAAACTATTCTGGATGACGCGGTGACGGCGGACACATGGCACCGCGTTTTTCAAAACCCACAGGACTTCACAGCAGAAAGTGCGAAACTTCACATCTGCAAATTAGAAAGATTATCCCAGGAAGGTATGCAGAATGTGAGGACATAACCTAAGTATGTCACAAACGGGTGGGACGCACTTGAAAAGAAAGAAAAATAAATAATACAAAAGGAAAAACGAACCCCCCTGCTTTGGTCCTGTGTATGTGTCACGTCTGTCCTGGGGACGGCAGCTAACAGAACGGTGTCACCACCGGTTGCCACGGCATCATGAGCATCTGTCTGCTGGTAATTATGGGCTGTCTTTGGTAGGGTACAGTGAACCGCACACAAATCCACGGTGTGGATTCACCGTCTGTCCCAGAATGGTGGCATGACGCCTGGCACAGAGTCAGTTCTCAGTAATTATTTGGTTAAAAAGTGAGTAAATAAATGGGTTCTAATTCTGGAAATTTTGTTATTCAAATTGCAATAGGTCTTTCTTCAAATTCAAAACTTAAATGAATTTTTTCATTTATTTAAAGAATAAGGAATCATTTCCTGTTAGGGTTGATAACTTTAGGAAATAAATACACCGGGTGTCCAGGTACATTTGAATTTCAGATAAACAAGGAATGGTTTTTAGCGGAAGTATGTCCCACGCAAGATTCGGGACACAGGCTAAAAAATGGTTCGCTGCCCATCTTAAATCCAAACTTAACGGGCGCCTGGGTGCTGCCTGGACAATTTAGAATGGTCATTGTCCTGTTTTCATTTTTCCAAGTAACCTATCCAAGTTATCTATGGTTTGCTCACATCAGTTTAATTTGTAAAATGAAAATTTTCTCTGCAGAAAAGGCAGCTCTGCTGTCAGGACTGTCTGTTGGATAAATATTCTTCAAACTGGAGAGCAAAGCGGGGGGACAGGAAAGCAGAGTGGGGGCCCCCGTCTGTGCATGTGCAGGTTCGTGAGCAGGCGGTGTGCGTGTGCACCGCATGCTCCCATGCGTGTGGTGGGCGGGAGGATTTGGGAGTGGGCTACGGAGACTGGTTTACACCAAGGTAAGAATGAAAATCTGACAGGGCGGGAGATGGTGGTTGGCACCATGGGAGGCCGTCTGCAGACAGGGTGCCCGGCCGACCACGCAGGGGAGAGGCAGGGGCTGGGACAGAGGCAGGGGAGAGAGGCTCGCCTGTCTTGGAGGAACCATCCAGCAGCACGGGGTGTCTCTGGGCAGGCGCCCACACGGTTAGAGGTGTCGGGTGCGGTTTCGGTGGGTATGACAGGTAGGATGAGCATGAGGCGTGTTTGGCCGATATTGAAAGCAACTGGATGTGCAGGAATCGAGCGGGATACCTGCGCGTATTGGGTTAACACCCCACCTGCCGTGCGGAAGTCTACCGCGGTCGGCTCCGCCCCTCACCCGCTGCCCCGGGACCTGCCTTTGATTCTCTGTCGCCTCGTGTCTCTCTCAAGGGTGGTGTTTTCCTTTAGGTGACAATAACCCCCGTCAGCCGACATGTTCTCTGCACCGGTCACTCTGTGGGGCCCCAGAAATGCGGAAGACCAGACGCTAAATGAACGGTGACTTTCCAGTAAGTTCCTCCTTTGCCATGCTCCGTGTGTGATGAAGCGTGGGCTGCGCAGTTTGGAAGCAGACGGAGTCCAGCCCCGGGGACTCCAGTAAGGAAGGATCTGTGGCTAAGGACACTTCTGAGGATGTCAGAGAGGGACTGAGTCTTAAACTCATTTCTCTTACTTGCAAAATATCCCGGAGTTATGCGAGACCAGTGCCTCGTAAGCTTGCCAATTGCGCGACGGAGTATTTACTGGCAACGAGAATCAGAGATGAACACCCGGAGTCCTCCCAGCCTCTTCGACATGTAATCAATGCACTCATGTTGGATAAATAAATTAATGAAATCTACATTTTTGTCTCTAAATACGTTCTCTTATCTGATCTATTAGTTTTTTTAAAAAACCATCTTCCTCCCAACAACCACACTCTTTCCTGCCATTCTGCTTGGTCAGGACCTCCACACCCTACGGCTCTCTCCCAGACCAACTTGGACCTTCTGGACCGGGGTGAAATATCTCTTCTCCGAGTGGCTTCCCGGACTCCAAATTTGGGTTGACGGTCCTCTTCTAGAGAGCCTCGGCCGCCCTCTGCCGCGCCTGCCCCTGGGACTGGGGGGTTTCCAGTTCGAGGCTCCCTCCCCAGTCTAAGCCCCCGAGACGGCAGCCGGCTCTGTGTGTTCGTGGGTACAGAGCCAGGCCAGACAGCGCCTGCACGGCACGGGCACGCAGTGAGTGAGTGCTGAACGAAACGGTGCCTTGTGATAACCTGGTTTTGCCTTTGTCCCTAGGAACCAAGTAGAACTTCAGCTCTCAGACTGGTTTACACCGAGGTAAGGATAAAAATCTGTCGACGCACATACAAACGTGATACACCTCAGTTTGAAGGGATAAGTCCCCCCACCCATGCACCAAGTCACAGCTGTCCTGGGAGGATCCAGAATTGGAGTTTTTATTTCCAAGACTCGTACATACAAACCTAGGGTCTGTTTATCAAGAACCGGGCAATCGGGCAATCGCGATGGTTGTCAGAAGCCTGCCTGGCTCGGCTTTCCTGGTGTAGTCAGTGAACGAGAATCTCTTTGGGAATAGCCCAAAAATGCCGCAGGGATGCCGCTCGATTTGGGAGCCCACCCGGGCTGGCGGCTTATCCTGTGTCACGGTGGTAGTGTTCTGTGTGGTGTGGACCACGATTTACTCAACCACTTCCCTGTGGGTTTACGATCATTTATAGTTTGGGGGCTATCGTAAGTGCAGTTTTGGTGAATAACCTTGAACGTGTTTTTGTATACCGACGTGTGAGATAAATTTTGAAAATGGGGTCATTAGGTCAGAGTGTGTAGCCATTTAAAATTCTGATGTAAAGTTAAAATTGTGAACCTTCTCTGTAATAACTGTGCCCATTTATTTGGTCATCTGCAGTCCATAAGCTAAAGTATTACCAAAGCTTCTATTCTGGGCGTAACTGTGGGTTAAAATCTCTCAATTCAATCTGCATTTCTGTAATTGTTATTGTTTGAGCATCTTTTTATGTGTTCACCATTCATTTGCATTTCACATTTTGTATATTTTTGTTTCACATGTGTATTTTAAACAGACCCCAGGCCACAGAATTAGACCGACCATAATCGGTCATTGCTGGCTCCTGTCAAACCTGCTCTTGGTGCTCATGTTGGTTTGCTTATTTTTAATAAGACAGAAACTGGAACCTTCCACACTCAGCTCTGGCTTCCGTCCCTCCCACTGCGTCACCTGCCCCGGCGCATCCTGAATGCTAGCGATCGGGCAAATGATGCTGGTTGATCACACTCCTGCTTTCCTTTTTATACACTGTCTATCTTGTCTATATTATTCTGAAAAGGTCCCTTTAAAATTGTTTGTGGTTTATGACTTTATAAAGAGGATGTCCTGCTTAGATAGTCTCCTGGGACTTACCTTATCCCTTAATGACATGTTGCTAAGATTCACCCAAATTTTGCGTATCGCCGTAACTCATTTGACAGCTGTGTGGCAA
This sequence comes from Lepilemur ruficaudatus, assembly GCA_963574885.1. Classification (NCBI taxonomy): domain Eukaryota; kingdom Metazoa; phylum Chordata; class Mammalia; order Primates; family Lepilemuridae; genus Lepilemur; species Lepilemur ruficaudatus. The sequence continues at coordinate 14,737 of CAUYRT010089426.1, forward strand.
TCAGCGTGGAGCTATCCCAGCTTATTCTCCCACTGTCCGGCTCACGGCACTTGGATTGTTTTTGCTATCATGAATAGTGCTGCTACGGACGTTCTTACCATTCTCCTGGTTTGTGTGAGCAAGATTTGGGTGAGGTCAGAACCACTGGGTGGTGGTGCCTGCAGGTGCCCAACATGGGAGACAGGGCTCGTCTCAGCCTGGTCAGGCTGCTAGACAGAGCACCACAGACAGGGCGGCTTGAACAACAGGAATTTATTTCTCATGGTTTTGGAGGCTGGAGGTCCAAGGTTAGGTGCCAGCAGGGTCACCTTCTGGTGAGGACTCCCTTCCTGGCCTGCAGACAGCCGCCTTCCTGCTGCGTTCTCACGTGGTGGAGAGAGAGGACGTGTGTGCTCCCCTGTCTTTTTGAGAAGGGCGCTAATCCCACCGTGAGGGCTCCACCCTCATGACCTATTTATCTCCTGAAGGCCCTGCCTCTAAATACCATCACAGCGAGGATTAGGGTTTCAACATACAGATTTGGGGGGGACACAAACATTCAGTCCATAGCAGCCCAAACAGTGTTCCCAAGTAGCATACCACTGTAAATTCCCAAAGGTCTCCTTGTTTTTTGATGCTGGAGCTGCCAAAAGAGTGGACATAAAAAGTATCTCTTGAGTTATATCAGGAAAAATGATGGAGAAGGATTTCTAGTACTCCCTTCTCTATAAAACCAATGAGAAAACTGGCAGTAATAGTAAGAATCACCTTTGTCAGAGCTCTGGGAATTAGCTGAAGGCTTGCAGCAATCTAGGGGACATATGCTGAGCTGAATCTCAGTGAGGATGCTGGGATTTTCGGCATTTTAACTTGTCCTGGTTCCATGTCTCTCTCGGGCTCCACAGTAGCCTTGAAAACTAACGGTGCACATCTGAAGTAAAATCCAGCATCCCAGCAGCCACTGGAGGGGTACGGTGGGGCTGGAGCTGCCTCTGAGCTTCAACCCCCAGAGCCAGTCATCTGACCTGCCTGTTGCTTCCCTACTTGCAAGGGAATCTGCCTGCATCTCACCTGACTGGGAGCCCTAGAAACCAGGTCAAAATATTTCCCCAGGGCATTTGTTGAAAGCAAGTATAGGAAATTGCTCAACTTCACAATTACCTGAGGCAGGTGATAATGGAGCAAATGATTTAAACAAAAAGCTTAAGAGGAAAAGCTGGGAATTATTGATTGGGGTTTGAAAAGCTCTGAGAGATTGGGAATACCTGGAAATTTGTAGTGTTATGCATCTGTTCAGAAAAGACCTGAGAAGCCTCTAAGCTCTTACCTCTGGCAAAGCTTGGGGCTCTGTGCAAGCAGGAAGTAAAGGCTAAGGTAGAGTTATCTGGGTGGTGAAGGCATGCCCCAACAGGCACATAGACCCACTGGGAAGACTGGGAGACTTACCAATTTAGGCATTAAAGCAAATCTGGGCAGAAAATTATGTTGCAAAAGTGGCAAAAGTTTTTAAGTCGTAATGCCATAAATCACAAAAAATGCAGACTTTACAAAATTAGTTCAGAAAAGTCATACAACAAAAACAATGATAACAACAAAAAGCAAAAGCAACAAGCCCTGGGGAGGGAGGGAAAATCTGATTTTCAGAGTTGTCACATTATATTATTTAAAATATCCAGTTTTCAACAAAAATTGTAAAATATGCAAAGAAACAAGAGAGGATGACCTTTACATAGGAAAAGAAAAAGCAATCAATAGAAACTATCCCTAAGAAGACCAGATGTTGGACTTACTAGACAAAGAGTTTAAATCAGCTGTTGTAAATATGTGCAAAGAACTAAGAAACCTATAGATAAAGAACTAAAGGAAAGTATGAGAACATGTCTCACCAACTAGAGAATATCAATAAAGACATAGACATTTTTTTAAAAACTGAATATAAATTCTGGAGTTTAAAAGTATAATAATTGAATTTTAAAATTCACTAGAGGATTTCAGCAGCAGATTTAAGCAGTAACCTAAGAAGTGCAATGAACTTCAGATAGGATGAACTCAAAGAGATCCACTATTAGACACATTGTAATCAAACTATCAAAAATCAAAGGGAAAGAATCTTAAAAGCAGCAAGATAGAGTGACTTATTATTTACAAGGGATCCTCAATAAGACTAACAGCTGATTTTCTATCAGACATAATAGAGGCTAGAAGCGAGAATGAAATATTCAAAGTGCTAAAAAACAAAACAACCTGTCCGCCAGGAATTTTATATCCAGCAAAACTATCCTTCCAAAAATGAAGCAAATATACAGACATTCCCAGAAAAACAAACACTGAGAAAAATCATCACTAGCAGACCCACCCTACAAGATACACTAAAGAGAGTTCTTTCAGGCTGAAATGAAAGGACACTAGCCCTAACTTGACGTGGTGGTTTACATGGATTGATTTTCACGCGTGGACCTGGTCCTGCATAATTTGAATCCCGTTGTTGTTGTTTTATTATTATTGAAAGCAAATGTCTCTCCCCATTTTTGGACTCATCTCATTTCGGCTGTATTGAACTGGTGGCTTAAGGTGTGAGGGAGAAGGTGAAAAAGGCTCCCCTAGAAACGTCTCAGAAAAGGGGAAGGAGAGAAAGAGGGAAAACATCAGCATGGTGAGGGAGGCAGCATCCACGCCCAGCCCTGGCTCCGGGCGACGCCTGGGGAACGACCGATGGGCTGCCTCGTTCTGAGCCAGTGAAAGCTCAGCAGACACAGCTCCTGGGCCCACAGGGACCTTGTCAGGGGGGATGAGTGGTCTTCATGCTCAGACACAGGGCCTGGTCAGCGGCAGCATCTCTCCGTGCAGTAGCTGTTGCCGCTGGCGCACCCACTGCTGCTGCCTTCGCAAAGGGACATCCGTCTAACTGGTGTCTTGCTTGTTTCGCAGAAATCGCCCCGACGTCATCACAACAACGGACTGGCTTGCTCCGGTCATATGGGACGGGACTTTCAACAGACAGGCCCTGCAAAAGTATTACGGAGGGCGGAACATCACCGTGGGCTTGGCTGTCTTTGCTTCTGGCAGGTGGGTGCCACCACCCTTTGCCCTTTCTTATTTAGGAAAAATGGGGATACACATCAGTGGCCCTTCTACCTCCAAGGAACACACCGTAACTGATGGCAACCATGGCCGCGCTGTCCTGTAGACACAGTCTGCTGCAGTTATTTTCTCCCCTGCCCGCCGGGTCCTGCCACCACTTGGGAACCTCCTGAGTGACACCCATTGACTCTCGCCCCCTTTCCTCTCGTCAGCCGTCCCCTGCTGCCATGGCCTCAACCCAGGCCTGCAGTTTCCATGTTCTTGCTCACTTACCGACTCGGGTGAGGCCACGGACGCGACTTCTCCCCTTCTCACTGGGGATGGTTTGGCCTCCGCAGGCCTGTGCTGGACCGTAAGTCTCTTCCTCTGTGCGTTGTTTGCAGGCTCGCGGACGCGTACGTGAAGACATTCCTGCAGACTGCGAACAAGCACTTCATGGCCGGCCACAGAGTCGTCTTCTACATCCTGGCGGGCGTCCTCTTCGAGCTGCCCCGCGTGGAGCTGGGCCCCCAGCGCACGGTCAAGGTGCTTCCGATCAGCAAGGAGAGCTGGTGGTTCGACGTCAACCTGGTGCACATGAGGAGCCTGGGCGAGTACATCGTCAGCCGCATCCAGGCGGAGGTGGACTTCCTCTTCAGCATGACGCCCAACCATGTGTTCCAGAACCAGTTTGGGCTGGAGGCGCTGGGCGCATCCGTGGCTCAGCTCCACTCGTGGTGGTATTTCAGAGACACCGAGGAGTTCCCTTACGAGCGGAGGCCAGATTCGGCGGCGTACATTCCGTTCGGACAGGGCGATTTCTACTACGACGGCTCCCTCGTCGGTGGCACGCCCCAAAACGTCTTAGACTTCATCGAGAAATACCTGCGTGATGTCATTCATGACATCGAAAGGGGACTCAACAGCACCTATGAAAGGCACCTAAACAAATATTTCTTCCTCAATAAACCCACCAAGCTGCTGTCGCCGGAATACAACTGGGATGCTGCTTTTTACCCGCCGGCCGAGGTCCGCTACGTGCGGGTCGTGCATCACGCCGAGAGGAAGCCTGACTCGCCCGCTCGAGTTTGACGACTGATAAACGCTCCCAGCAGTTCCTCGTCAGCACAGGTGCCTCGTACCCGTCCACCTCTCAGAGGCACGAAAATCCACACCCTTCCGAAAGAAACTTCTTGCAGTTGCGAACCATCCGGATTGGCGAGTGCCGACAGAGCGGTGCCCGTGCGCGTGACGCCATTTTTTATACGTTGCGGGTAACGTGCAAATGCTTTCGGCATAGAAGGGAGTTTCTTACATTCACAACATGGAAAAGTATTATATGCACAGGCACAAAATAAATCTCAGCTCCCTGTTGAAATTTGCAGCCTGCTTCTCAGTGTCGGGGTCGGGGCTGGTGGCCACGCCCTCGTGTTCCCGCGCCGCGCAGGGAGTGAGCCCACAGAGGGACCGGGCAGACGCTCATCTTACCTTGACTTTACAAAGACAGATCATCAGTTCCTCCTCTTAAAGCCACGGCACTTTATTTTACGTAAAAAAGAAGATATTTACCACCCTCCATGGCAAAGGCCATCTGCCAGCGGCGCTCGGGGACAGAAGTGTCCAGAACGTGGCTGTGTCTTTAGCCACCGTGGTCTAGCGGCGGCTGAGGCTGCAGCACTTTCTTTGGATGTCTAAACATGGGGACAGTGACAAGAACCCTGCCGGGCCTGGAGCTCGGAGGTGGTCGGGGAGCCTCCATCCACGACAGGCATGTGGTCATGGAGGGAGAGTGTCCAGGACCCAGTGAGGTGTGTGGACCAGCTCAGACAGTCCCCGCGAGTGTCGCGAGCTGAGCCGAGCCTGGCGCCACAGCCCAGAACGTGGCCATGTTTGGCGATGGGGGTTTACAGAGCTTACGGGAGGGAGACCCTTATCCAGTGTGACTGGTGTCCTCATCAGAATTGCAGGTCAGGACACTGACACCCACGTGGGGACATCCACAGATGGGCCTGGGGAGCAGGCACCATCTGCCAGCCGAGGAGGAGGCCCAGCCCTGCCCATGCCCTAGTCACAGCCTTCCCGCCTCCAAGACCATCAGAGATTTCTGTTGTTTAAGCCTTACAGTGTGTGGCTGTTCATTCTGGCAGCCCCGGGGGAACTAACCAGGAAGCGTCCCAAAAATCAGGGCCACTGAAACACCAGGTTGGGTTGAGCTCCTGGGCTGCAGGGAGGCTCAGCCGCCAGCTCAGCAGGAGCAGCAGGGCCCTCCCCATCCTCGCCGCGGACACCGGCCTGGCCAGGCCTTTATACCCTGCTCTGCTCTGTGGGCTCCGGCCCCCAAGGGCAGACCACACACATTCTGCGACCACAGGGAACCCAGCCAGAGACCCCCGCGCACTGCCTTCCCCAGCTCACAACAGGTTCTCCAGCCAGCCAGAGGGTCAGAAAGCCAGACAGGGAAGTCGGGACAGGCAGGAGAGGATGCCTGTCTGACCCCCCAGGGTTTTCCGTGTCCGTGGGCACAGGGGGCCCACCCCAGGCCCAAGCATCCCAGGACGGAGGCTGAAGCCTGGGTCATAGCAGGGGCCAAAAGGATGGATGTTCATGGCCTGGGCACGGGGTTGTCCCACCGCCACTGCCCTGTTCCACACCCAGCACCCTGGGGCTCCCCCCAGGATCCCCCACTGCCCCTGAGCTTAGAGAGAGACCACACCCCCAGCCCTCTCGGGTCAGAGGCTGGGAATCTGGAACTGCTGAGGTGAAGAACTGCAGTGGAATCTCTTTCTCTACAGGAGTAGATTCCATGTGGCCATGACGTGGTCTCTCCACTGACCACGGAGACCCGGGCACCCTCAAACAGGCCACCTGAGGCCTCGAAGTTCTGGCAGCTTCTCAAAGTTTTCTGATGATAGAAACAGCACTGTGCCTGCCTGGAAGACCTTCCTGGGTGAGGGAAACCCCCGACGTCCTGACTGGGCAAGGCGGGGGGTGCCTGCCAGCACTGCGCATGCACACTTTCAGCCTCGGCGTCTACCTTCCCCACGACGGAAGGGACGGGCATGTCCCCGAGCCTCCACACCGGGCGTCTGCGAGGCTCGTGGTGGGACTCCTACACCAGGGGCTTATCCTGGAGTCGGGTGGGCTCCACCCTAGAGGTGAAGCCACGAGTCTCCCTCCCTCTGACAGCACATTGATTACAGAGCTGTGGACCCCGCGGCCTGGCCAGCTGCACCCCCGGGACTTTAGAGACGCTGGCCAGACAGGACCCCTCCTCGGCTCACCTCCTGGAAGCTCCCACATCTTCCTGGGGACCTTCAGCCAGTCTCGCCCCAGAACGCCTTCCCCAAACTAGGACATCTGAGGCCTGTCCTTCCTGCCAGGCGCTACAGCGCAGCGACGCGGGTGCAGAAGGGGAGACCCCGTTACTGCCCAGAGCACCCTCCCCCGCAGGCGCAGGAGGAGGCTCTGCTGCTCCCTACACCCGGAGCCACCCGGAGCGCCTGCCGGTACCCAGTCCCCAGCTTCAGAGCTCGTGGCCAGGGCTGATGAGGGAGCCGCTGTCGTGGCACCTGGCAGGATTCTAGAATCTGACCCAAGAGGGCTGGGGGTGAGGACTTTCTCTAAGCTCAGGGGCAGTGGGAGACCCTGGGGGGAGCCCCAGGGTGCTGTGTGTGGAACAGCCCCAGGACAGTGGTGGCAGGATAACCCCCTACCCGGGTCATGGACATCCGTCCTTTTGGCCCCTGCTGTGACCCAGGCTTCAGCCTCCCTCCTGGGATGCTTGGGCCTGGCGTGGGCCCCCTGCTGCCTTGACACTGGAAGGCGTCGTCCTGGGGCCTGTGCTGGGGGCGGAAGGGGCCAAGGGGGAACAGGACCCCCGCCTCCGTGCACACAGCCACGCAGGATCCTAGGCCGTCTGGGAGCCGCTGCCCTCGTCTGGGCAGGATGTCGCCTCCAGTGAGGTGTAGTGGGCCCCCTGTGCCCATGGACGCAGAAGGCCCCGGGGGGTGGGACGGGCGAAGGCCCCGGGGGGGTGGGACGGGCGTCCTCCCCTGCCTGTCCGACTTCCCTGTCTGGCTTTCTGACCCTCCGGCTGTGAGTGGCGGAAGGCGGTGCCCGCGGGGGCCTCTGGCTGTGTTCCCTGTGGTCACAGGATGTGTGTGGTCGGCTAGAGACGGGGCTGCCCCCCGGGGGCTGGAGCCCGCAGAGCAGAGCGGGGTATAAAGGGCCGGCCAGGGCAGTGTCCGCAGCGAGGATGGGGAGGTCCCTGCTGCTCCTGCTGATCTTGCGGCTGAGCCTCGCCTGGGTCCTGGAGCTCAATCCCCGGGCGGTGGTGCAGGGGGACTACAACATGGCCAAGGTGGGGCTAGCGCTGGGCCCCAGAGGGGCAGGGGCTGGGCAGGGGCACCTGTGACCCCAGGTGTGGCCGGCCCAGGGGCGGCCATGAGCACCAAGCGTCCCTGGCACCTTTGCCCCCAGGTCTCGGGGGTCTGGTTCTCCATCGCCATGGCCGCGGACGACCTGGGGCGGA
>CAUYRT010089430.1:0-40740 GCA_963574885.1 Lepilemur ruficaudatus
TCCGCTCCCCAACTACTTTTCAAGCATATCCCACCCCTCCACAGTGCTCCTCGACGTTGCTCAGACGTGGGTTTACCCCCTACCCCCCAAATCCCTAGTGAACACTCCCACCATTTGAGCACCATAGTGTTAATCAGTCAATACCAGTTTGATGGCGAGTACAAGTGGGGCCCATTCTTCGGGTCTTGTGTCGCCTCACTTCGAATAACGGGCTCAAGCTTAATCCAGGATAATGCAAGAGGTGCTAACTCACTGTCATTTCTTAAAATTGAGTAATATTCCATTGTGAACATATACCAGATTTTAACAATCCACTCATGAATTGACGGGCACTTGGGTTGTTTCCATGACCTTGCATAGTGAATTGTGCTGCCATAAACATTCGGGTGCAGATGTCTTTATCATAGAATGTCTTGTGCTCTTTTGGGTAAATTCCTAATAATGCTATTGCTGGATCGAATGGTAATTCTAATTTTAGCTCTTTGAGTAATCTCCAAATTCTTTTCCACAAAGGTTGCACCAATTTGCAGTCCCATCAACAGTGTAAGAGAGTCCCTATCTCTCCACATCCTCGCCAGCATTTGTTGTGTCTACGGCCATACCACCCTGAACGCACCCGATCTCGTCTGATCTCGGAAGCTAAGCAAGGTCGGGCCTGGTTAGTACTTGGATGGGGTGCTGGATTTTATTGAATACTCTTTTTTTTAACCTATTGAGATCATTATATGATCTTTGTTTTTAGTTCTATTTATATGGTGAATCTCATTTATTGATTTGCTTATGTTGAACCATCCTTGCATCCCTAGGATAAAACCATTTGATCATGGTAGATTATTATTTTGATGTCCTGTTGAATTCAATTTGCTACTATATTGTTGAAGATTTTGGATCTATGTTTTAAGGGATTGTAGTTTTCCTTTTGTATTGGGTCTTTCCTAGATGTGGTATAAAGTTGATACTGGCTTTATAGAATGAGTTAGAGAGGGTTCTCTTTTTCTTGATGTTATGAAACAGTTTCAGTAGAATGGGTTGCAGTTCTTCTTTATAGGCCTGATAGAATCTGTCTGTGAATCAATCTGGGCTGGGGCCTTTTTTGTTGGGAGATTTCTTATTACTGTTTCAATCTTGCTACTTATTGATCTGTTCAGGATTTCTGTTTCTTCCTGATTCAGGCTGGTAAGGTTGTGTGTTTCCAGGAATGTATCCATTTCCTCTTGGTTTTCTAGTTTGTGTGCATACAGGTTTTCATAGTAGTAATGGATGATATTTTGTATTTCTGTGGTATCAGTTGTAATTTCTCCTTTTTCATTTCTGATTGAGCTTACTTGAGTCCTTTCTCTTCTACTTCTGGTTAATCTAGCTAGAGTTTGTTTATCTACTTAAAGAAACAATTTTTTATTTCATTCATCTTTTTCATTATTTTTTGGTTTCCATTTTGTTTAGTTGTACTCTGATCTTTGTTATGTCTTTTCTTTTGCTGGCTTTGGATTTGGTTTGTTCTTCTTTTTCTAGTTCCTTGGAATATGACATTAGATTGTGAATTTGTGATCTTCCTGTCTTTTTGACATAAGCATTTAAGGCTATGATCTTGCCCCTTACCACTGCTTTTTCCGTACCCCAAAGACTTTGGAAGCTTGTGTCACCTTAGTTGTTCAATTCAAAAAAAAATTTTTACTTCCATCTTGATTTTGTCAATAACCCAAGGATTGTTCAGCAGCAGGTTGTTTAATTACCATGTATTTGTGTAGTTTTGAGAGTTCCACTTGAAATTGATTCCTAGTTTTACTTCACTGTGGTCTGAGAAGATATATGATATGATTTTGATTTTTCTAAATTTTCTGAGACTTGTTTTGTGGCCTAACATATGATCTATCTAAGTAAATGTACCATGTGCTAATGAGAAGTATTTATATTCTGCATTTTGGGGGTAGAATGTTCTGTAAATATCTGTTAGGTCCATTTGTTATAGAGTCCCATTTAAGTCCAGTGTTTCTTTGTTGATATTCTACCTCAATGATCTGTCTACATCTGTCAGTGGAATGTTGCAGTCCCTGACTATGATGGTGCTGTTTGTTTCTTTTCTTAGATCTATTAATAGTAGGATTTATGTAATGAATATGGTAGCTCCTATGGTAGATGCATATATATTCATAATGGTTATATCTTTTTGCTGAATTGATCTCTTATCATTATGTGTTTACCATCTTTATCTTTTTTTTTTTTGAACCATTGTTGATTTAAAGTCTGTTTTATCTCATATGAGATTAGCTACTCCTGCTAGCTTTTGGTTTCCATTTGCATGGAATGTTTTTTCTACCCCTTTATCTTGAGTCTATGAGAATCTTTGCATGTTAAATGGTTTTCCTGGAGATAGCTTATGTTTGGGTTGTGTTTTTTTAATCCATTCAGCCAATCTACATCTTTTAAAGGGGTCATTAAGACTGTTCACATTCAATGTTTGTATTGATATATGAGATATACTATTGTGTTCATCATTTTGATTGTAGTTGCTTTTTTCTCTCCCTTGTGTTACTGTTTTATAAGGCCTATGAAATTTAACTCTTGGGTGTTTTTATGCTGGTGGATATCAATTGTTCTGTTCTGTGTATAGAGCACTTTTAGGCAGTTCTTGTAGTGCACGTCTAGTAGTGACAAATTCCTTTATTGTTTGCTTGTCTGGGGAAAACTTTATTTCTCCTTCATTTAGAAAACTTAATTTTGCAGGATACAAAAGTCTTGGCTGGGAGTTATTCTGTTTAAAGAGACTGTTTCTTTCTGGCTTGCAAGATTTCTGTGGAGAATTTTGCTGTTAGTTTGATGGGTTTTCCTTTGTAAGTTACTTAAGTATTTGATGTTGTAAGTTACCTGATTATCTGATGACTACATGATTTGATTTTGCCCTTTTTGCAACAAAACTCTCAGATGTTTTGTTGAGCTTCTTGTATCTGGATGTCTAGCAAGACCAGGGAAGTTTTCCTCAATTATTCCCTCATATAGGTTTTCCAGGCCTTTTGCTTTTTCTTCTTCACCTTCAGGGATGCCTATATTCTTATATTTGCTCATTTTGCATAATGCCATATTTCTCATAGACTTTATTCATTATTCTTGATTCTTTGTTCTTTATTTTTGACCAACTGGGCTATTTGCAAGAATTGTGGTCAAGCTCTGAAATTCTCTCTTCTGTTTTCTCTAATCTATTCTTAAAACTTTCCACTGTGTTTTGTATATCCCTAAATGAATTTTTCATTTCCAGAAGTTCTGTTTGGTTTTTAAAATATAGTTACCTCTTTAGTAATTTTTTTCATTCATTTCCTGAATTATTTTTCTGATTTCTTTGAATTAATTTTCCATTTGCTCTTGTATCTCTTTGAGCTCTCTTACAATCCATACTTGGGATTCTTTATTTGTAATTTCTACATTTTCATTTTTGTTGGCATTCATTGATAGAGAGTTGGTGTGATCCTTTGGTAGGGAGAGGTCCTTTCATTCTGATTGTTCATACTTCCAGAGTTCTTGAGGTGATTCCTTCTCATCTGAGCAGGTGTTGCTTCTTGTTTTTGGATTTTCTGTTGTTCAGATGGGACTTTTTTCCTCCCCTCCCTCTTAAGGGTATGCCTATACCATATGTTGGCTAAGGACGTTTAGCTTTGCTTATGGACTCTTTGATGGGGCTCTAGGTTCTAGATGGATACCTTGATGATAGATATCCCTAGTGTTTTGTTTTTCTCAATTGTTACTAATGGTTATTTGTAGACTGCAGAGATAGTATACTATGTGTGTGGGAAGATTCCCTGTCTCTTGTTGACAAGGGAAGATGGAAGTCTTTGAAATCCTTTCTCTTTCCCTAGCCCTGTGGTCTTCTTAACAGTATGAATTATATTAAGATGCCCAGTTTAATCTCTAATCAATGGGCTGCACTTGTGCATAAGAATCAGCCACACCCTATATGATTGAATCAGTAAATGCTATAATGGACTGTACAAGTTGTCCTCCACAGTAGGTGGCTCTTGCAGGAAAGAGCCAGCTTTGATGATGATTTTTGGGACCTGTGACCAACTCTAGTTGGTCAAGAGAAGCACTCAGATGTCTCAGAAGGTGGGCAGGGCCCTGGAGCTCCCAGGGGACTCCTTTTTATGCTCCAATACAGCCAGTGCAGCTGGAGAAGTAAGGCTGGGTGGAGCTGGGTTGGGTGAGCTTATGTTCTGACCCCACAAAGGTGGGCACAAAAGCTGTCTCAGTAGAGGTCAAATGTCAACTTCCAGGCTGCTGGGGAAAGCCACCAGGGAGGGACTGAAGCAACCCCACCAAGCCAAAAAGTCTGCTCTCAGGAGAGGGGCAGTCTGGCATTCATAGTCTGTGAGATGGGAGTGGGTTTTACTCCTCTCCTTCTTCCCCTGTCCTGTAGATCTCATTCCAGCATCTGGCTGCAAGCAGCAGCCCAAACTAGCCATGCTCACCAGTAATGCCACTGCAGGCTGGGAGCTTCCCTGCCCAGGATCCCACCCTGGACCAAATTCATGGCTTTTCTGTAGGGGAATGGGTGCTCTGTGAGAACACTATGGCTTGGATTCACACTGCACTCTTATTTTACTTCTGTCCATGTGGGCTCCCTTGCTTCCCAAGATTAGTTCACAAATATACCCTTTGTGCCCCTGAGCAACACCATCAAGTCCCGGGGGTACAGGATCCAGCCTGTGGTCCTGTCCTCTGATCTCCCAAGTTCAATTCCTCACCATGCTAGGGAGAAGTGTTCTGTCTCAAGTTGCCTGTGAAGTGCTCAAGGCTTAATGTCCCTCTCCTTCAGGGTATGCCCTGCTTTTCTGGAGCAGCTAGGTGAGTAGCACTGGGGAGGGACAGCAGGCAGAGTGCACCCTTCGTCTGCTGCAGGTCTTTAAGAGGAAAGGAGTGAGTCCTACTCTCTGTTAAAGCCTGGCTGTGGTGGGCATGCCAACAGAGGGGAAGCAGCCACTCCTGAGAGCCCCAGCTCAGTTGTACCTTGGAACACCCATACCGATTCATGTTGAAACTGCTGCAGCTGCATTAGTAGCTGTGGGAGGGGGAAGGGAGAAGGAGGAGAAGAGTCTGAATGGAGGGGAACTGACACTCTAGTCCCCTTTGTCCCAGAGGGTCCTCTGGCTTGCTGTACTCTTGTCTCCCCTGAAGGCAGCCCATTCTGAATGTCCAAATTGTGGGATCACACAGTTCGCCTGGGACCCACTGGCCCTGTATGGCCACTGCAGTCTGGGCATGTGTTGAGAAATGTTTTTGTGGGCATCAGTGACAAGAAGACTAAAGAGCTGAAGCTCCCTGGAGGGGACAGAGGCACACATGAATGGAGAAATAGTATGGCACTCATTGTTTCTGCTTAGGTCTGTAGTGAAGGAAGGCAACCTTGAGGGTCTGGCAACCCAGTGATATGTTCTCAAGATGCCCCAAGTTCACTGGCCGCAGCAGTTTTGGGCTTGTTAGAGTAGAGAAGTGCTCCAACAGTTCAAGAGCCTGCAGTCTGCAAGAGAGATGTGAGGAGAGGAAAGCCAAACCTCCACACCTACTCTTTCCGTGGGGCTCCAAACTTACGGGGGGAGCCAAAATCTTGCTTCTTCTTATTCCTCTCAATAATTTCTTCCCATGGAATCTCCGGTAGTTTCTTCACTCAGAATTATCCCTTGGCTGTATTTTTTTCATCTACAACTTTTCCTTTTTTTTTTGATATGATATCGCAATTGATGTTAGGCATCTTGCCTCCCCTTTCCTTTATTATTTTAAACAAAGTTGTAATCTAGATCAATTAAGAATAAGAAAAATACAAATTAAAAAGCTTATGCACAGCCAAAGAAACTATCACTAGAGTAAATAGACTACCCACAGAATGGGAGAAAATATTTGCACTCTACTCTTCCGATAAAGGTCTGATAACAAGAATCTAACTAGAACTCAAAAGAATTAACAAGAAAAAAATCAAACAACCTCATTTATACATGGGCAACAGAAATGAAAAGAAACTTTTCCAAAGAAGACAGAATAATGGCCAAAAAACATATAAAAAAAGTTCAACTTCTCTAATCATTAGAGAAATGCAAATCAAAACCACAATGAGATACCACCGAATCCCAGTGAGATTGGCCTCTATCAAAAAATCCCAAAACAACAAATGCTGGCAAGGTTGTGGAGAGACAGGGACACTCTTACCCTGCTGGTGGGACTGCAAATTAGTGCAACCTCTGTGGAAAAGAATTTGGAGATTTCTCGAAGAACTAAAAATAGAAATACCATTCGATGCAGCAATAGTGTTATTAGGCATCTACCCAAAAGAGCACAAGACATTCTATAATAAAGAAATCTGCAGATGTTTATGGCAGCACAATTCACTATTGCTAGGTCGTGGAAACAACCCAAGTGCCTGTCAATTCATGAGTGGGTTATTAAAATTTGGTATATCTTTACAATGGAATACTATTCAATTTTAAGAAACAACAGTGAGCTCGCACCACTTATATTATCCTGGATTGAGCTTGAGCCCAGTATTCGAAGTGAGGTGACACAAGACCAGAAGAATGGGCTCCACATGTACTCGCCATCAAATTGGTACTGACTGATTAACACTACAGTGCTCAAATGATAGTGGTGTCCACCAGGGATTTGGGGACTGGGGGGGGTAGACCCACAGTTGAGGGATGTTGAGAACATTGTGACGGGGAGGGGCATGCTTGAAATGTAGTTGGGGATGGGAATTAGGGGACTTAATAGGGGGAAGGAAATCTTCTAAAACTGATCTATGTGAATAGCTGTGCAACTTGATAAATTTACTAAAAATCATTTAATTGTTCACTTAAAATGGAGTAATGGCATGGAATGTAAATTATAGTTCAATAAATTTGTCAAAAAAATAAGAAAAATAAAAACTTTTATTGATCTTTATTTATGCCTTCTCCAGTGCTGTTCTTTCTTAGATATAGATCCAATTTTCTGATATAAATCTTTTAATTTTCTCTGTATCTTTATTTATGTCTCTGTTTTTGGTATTGGACTTCCCTAAATATTCATCCTCAGAGAGAGTTGAGCTTTTCAGCTCTTGATTAACTATTATTTCCCTCAAGCCCTATTAATGCTGTGTTAAGGTATTGGTGAAGGGAAGCATTCTATAATTGTATTAATAAATCTCAGTCTGTGGATCTGTGCTCAGGGACTGTACCTTCCCAAACATTTCTTGTTTTTCACACCTCTCCCTTAGGTGAGACAGGAAGGTACAAGGAGGTTGGAGATGGAGAAATGTCCTTTACCCAAGTGGAATGCGTCTCTGGTAAGTCCTGTCTCCTACAGAGGAGGCCTTTGTTATGGAGAATACTCTGCACCTGTTTCACTGTGGTTCATCTCCGCCTGCCAAAGCCACAAAGGGATCTTTGTTGGCTCTTCACCTTAGAACATTGTGGAGCTCCTGGAGGTAAAATCCATAAAGAATGGTGGCCCCTTATGACTGTGTTCCCTAGGAGTTTCTTATTGTTAAATTAGTCCACTATTTTCAAAGAGAATGTTTCATCAGAAGCTCTACCATTTGCCCTTAATTGTTAGGAAAACCCTGGAAGAGTTACTGAAAATCTGTTCATCTGTTCATACAGATTGTCTATAAAACTAATTTGAGAAATAGGAATAATGGCAAACCAGATAACCGATACTATTAGGTCATTAAATATGAAATGTCTGATTTGAATCAAAAGTGGAGTTTATTATATCTCAAACAAGAAGCAGTACAATTAATCAAAGTATGCACCTAAACTATTGACACAGTTTTACCATCTTAGCAGTAGCTTGTTTATGCCAACGGTGAAGAAGCCTAGAGAGCGACTGACAATGAAATCATGAAAGGCATTTTCCATAACTTGTTGAGAATTGAATATTTTTCCTTACAAGGAGTGGTCCAAAGTCTGGAAGAAGTGCTAGTCAGTCAACTGGTACTAGATCTGGTAAATATGATGGGTGACAGAGAGTTTCCAAGTCCAGCTGCTATAGTATGAACAGTGTTGGTGTGACATGCGGTCAAGCATTGTCTTGCAAGAATATTGAGCTATCTCTATTGACCAATCTCAGCTGCTTAATTGCAAGCATCCTCATCATTTCATCCAATTGGTTGCAGTAGATATCCATTGTAACTTATTGACCAGGTTTTATAAACCTGTAGTGTATAATACCAGTGCTGGACCACCAAACAGACACCATTAGCTTTTTGTTATGAATATTTGGTTTTGGGCTGTGTTTCGGCACTTCCATCTTTATCCAACCATTGTGCCAAATGCTTATGATTGTCAAAAAGAATCCATTTTTCATCACACATAACAATATGGTGTATAAATGGTTCACCTTTATGTCATGACAGCAAAGAAAGACAAGCTTTGAGACTATTTACTGACTCTCATTTAATTCATGCTCGTTTAATTCATCCAGCTTCTTTACTTGCCTATTTGTTTCAAATGCTCCAATATTTTTGGAATAGTAAAGTCAAATCTTGCTGCTAATTCATACATAGTTTAAGGTGGATTTACTTCTACTATATCTTTCAGCCCGTCATTATCCACCTTGGTCTCAGGTTGCCCACATGGCTCATTTTCAAGATTAAAGTCATCACAACAGAACTTCTCAAACTATCAATGTACATTTGTCACATCCTTTCTGAGCACTTCATTGACATTTTGAGCTGTCTGTGCTGCATTGGTTCCACTATGGTACTAATATTCTAAAATAACACAAATTTTTGCCTTATCCATGCTTTCAGAAAAATTGCACTAAAAAAAAATTTGAAAGATAATCACAAAACAAAATGTGCCTTTAAAAGACTGAGGATGTACCTTCACAATGAAAATAAAACAAGAAGTGTCAAAGTGAAATGTCAGAGATATCAACTGTCAAACTTAGTACTTAAGGAAATCGGACATTTCATAGTTAATAACCTAATAGTAATAGGCTATTAACAATAATAATAATGTTAAAAAAATCCCTGGGACTTGAATACCTGAAAATTACTTCTGTAAGGAAAATTCTGGGGTGTAAATTTAGGGAGTCTCCTACAGATGGTCAAGAATTTTACAAATGGTCGTTTTGGTAAAGAGGAAGAGCTACATTCTTGGGAAATAATTTTTTAAAATTTACTGTATGTATCCAGAATTCTTAAAAGGAATAATATGACATACCAGTGTGTGTGTATATATACATATATATGTGTATATGTATATATACATATATATTATGTATAACTCATGTATATGTGTATATATACATATAGGCATTATATATAACATGTGTATATATATACATATATTGTTATATTAATATATAGAACATATACATGTGTATATATATATCTGTATGTATCTGTATGATTAAGCTTTGAGGTCCACTGGGGTAAAGAATTGCTCCTTCTTCGGAGGTCACTCATCTCATCCCCTAGCCTCCTTGAACACAAACCTTACAACCCTTCCATTTTTGAAGGCAAAGAATTAAGTGACTGTAGTAGAGCCTGACATTGAGACCAGAATTTAATCAGGTATTCTAAGAAGGCAGACCCAATCAAGGCTAAGGTAGTAGGTCTAATTGCTTTTATTTGTGCTCTGTGTATTGTGTGCATTCTATCTCGGTGTGGAGCTATACTTCAAATGAGATTTCTCAATTAAAGTGAAACAACTTAGTCTGACAAGTTGAATTTCATAATGATTCTCTGAAGCTTTCCTTCTTAGCGTGAATCTAATGACACATTATCATAGAACAAATTCATCATTCATTAACTCTAAACCAAATCCACTTTTTCCACCCTGGAGCATTGCCGTTCCAAAACTACCTGTGTGAATTTTTCTACTTAAAGTTCAACAGCATCACATTAGAAAAGGCTGAATCTCAAATGTGTGTACCTACACAAATCCCTACTGACTTCCAAAATCAACTACTACCACAGATACCCACTGGGAGATTAGAACACAGTAATACATAACAGGACCTTAGACAATGTAATCAGCCACCCTGTTCTCTGTGGCAGCTTTCCTGAGTAGCAGAGAGAATGAGAACCCCAGCAGGGATCACAGCCAAATAAGTGAGCCCATGTGATTAAGGTGTTCATAATATTCTCTCTTGTACTTTTGTACAGAATTTTCTCTGCTCGTAAATACACCTCCTTGAGTTTTCTTTGTGGCTATATTCAGGCTTGGATTTTCCCTCACACAGTTCTTTCTTCCTATTATAATATGTATTGGAATAGTCTCTCTGCATCTTTTATCCCCTAATGAATTTTTTAAAAATTATGAATAGTTGCTGATACTGCCATGACTCTTATTTTTTTCTTTTTAAACTAATTTTTCTTTATTCTTTATGACTATTTTATTTTTAATAATGATCAAGCCATAACTTTCCTTTCACCATCTAAAAGTGAAAAGAAACCAGCCAATAAAAGTACTTATTTTTCAAGAAATGTCTCTTATTTTTCTATGTAAACAGTTCAGCAACCTAAAAACATAACTTTGAAACAAGCTATGTTTTATTTTACTGTGGATGCACAAAAAGCAAAAGTCTCTACACAATTTTGAAGAGAGGATTATTCAAAATTTTATCAGCAAAGAGCAGCAGCAGAGGTAACACCTAAAGTCTCTGGAGAAAAGCTTGGCAGCTTCAAAGCTGATCCTCTGGGAGGAAAAGAGATAACTTTGTTTTCAGGAAGTTGGCTAAGCAGTATTTTTTTATAGTTTACCGCATGTTATTTGCTATTGCTTACCCAGATTCCATGACATTGAGAAAGCAGTCACTTCATCATTCAAATACTCTCTAAGACATTATGCTTTATACTTTACATAATTTTTATCACTTAAATTTTAAAAATAGAAAAGCAAACTTCTAGAATTTGAAAACAGGAGTCACCTTAAGGAAATAAAATTTAAGGAAGTTCAAGCAAAGGCACCTGGTTTTAGCTTTTGTTTGGCTATCATTCACCTCTCATTTATAGAAAAGGGAGAATTAATATTTCATCAATACTTTTTTGTAAAGATAAATTTTAAAAAGGGATTAAGAAACCTAAGGATGATTTCTAAATCTAGCTATAAGCAGGCCTGTTAAAATACAGGTATTTCATTTATGAAGTGAATTTGTGGAAAGAAAGGATAAATGCCAGCAATAGATAAAATAGTTCTAATTTTACAATGTAAATAAGTGACATGAAAAACAAAATAAAATTACTTCTGTTTTCATAGAGAGACAGGTAAACAAATTTCTCTCCAAAATGTCTTTAGTCTAAATGCCCTTTGGTGTTTAATAACATGATCTCAATACCAAAGCTTCCAGCAAGATATTCAGAAGTGCAATGGTGAGGCCATCAACCTTTACCTTTACATTTCCAGGAGTTTATTTGTTGGGTCATCCAGGATAACTAGGGGATATGAAATAATCCATCAGTCCAACTTTATTTTTTTTTTATTTATTTGTTTTTGTAATTTTCTATACCATGACTGCAATGGTGGAGTTGTGAGTAGGAAAATGCTGTTATGGAACAAGAATGAGGTCCACAGTGGTTACATTTCTTTGGTCAATGAGTATCAGAGCTAGAATTATGATCCAGTGAGCCTGATTGCAGGTCAGGGTGTTTTTCATTTTATAGAAAAGTTTGTCTTCTCAGAGGCAGAGACAAAAAATATTTATTAAGTAATAGAATAAGGTAAGAAAGGAGTAAAATTATATGCCCTTTCAATCTGACCTCAAATAATAACTCTTCTGTGATGCTTTTCTTGATACTCCTAGTCAAGGAAGACACTTCTCTTTCAAATTTTCAGAATGTATATTATACTGTAACATATTTTCTTAAATTTACGTGTGTCACACTAGCCTGTGGGCTATTTCAAATAAAAAAGTAAATCTAACACATCTTTATAATTCCAAAGACTGGCATTTTTGAATGAGTGCATAAATACACAAATATATAAATTAATGAATACTACAACAGAGGAAAAGACAGGTACAGACATCTACTGTATGCCCACCAGGGACCAAGCTATGTGATTTACCAGTAATATCTTATTTGTAATATCTTAATTGTTTCTTATAACCAAGCTATGAAATTGGTATTTCCTTTTATTTATTTATTTTTAATTTTTTATTATTATGAGTACATAATAGTTGTATATATTTATGAAATTTATGTGATATTTTGATATAGGCATATAATGTATAATAATTAAATGAGGATAATTGGGGTATCCATCATCTCAAGCATTTATCATTTTTTTGTGTGTGTTAGTGGCATTCCAATTCACCCTGTTCACCCTGTTGTGTTATTAGATCTTTTTCATTCTAGCTATATTTTTGTACCCTTTAACCATTCCCACTTTACTCCCCACTCCCTACCACCCTTCCCAGCCTCTGCTAACCAGCATTATACTGTGTCTCCATGATAAATTGTTTTAATTTTTAGCTCCCACATATGAATGAGAACACATGAAATTTGTCTTTCTGTACTTGGCTTATTTCATTTAACATAATATTCTCCAATTCCATCCATGTTGTTGCAAATGACAGGATTTCATTCTTTTTATGGCTGAATAATATTTCGCTGTCTATATATAGCACATTTTCTTTATTCATTTCTCCACTGATGGATACTTAGGTTGATTCCAAATCTTGGCTGTTGTGAATAGTGCTGCAACAAATATTGGAGTGCAGATATCTTTTTGATATACTGATTTCCATTACTTTGGGTGTATACCTAGCAGTGGGATTGCTGGGACATATGGAAGTTCTACTTTTAGTTTTTTGAGGAACCTCCATAGTGTTTTCTCCATAGTGGTTGTACTAATTTACATTCCTGCCAATAATGTATATACTTTTTTTTTGTCCACATCCTCACCAGCATTTGTTATTATTTTTTTTTTGTCTTTTTGATAATTAGCCATTCTAACTGCGTGAGATACTATCTCATTGTAGTTTTGATTTGCATTTCGCTGGTGATTAATGATGTTGAGCATTTTTTCATATGCCTATTTGCCATTTGTATGTCTTATTTTGAGAAATGTCTATTCAGGTCTTTTGCCCATTTTTAAATCAGATTATTTTTTTTTCTTGCTACTGAGTTGAGTTCTTTATATATTTTGGATATTAACCCCTTATCAGATGTATAGTTTAAAAATATTTTCTCCCATTCTATAGGTTGCCTCTTCACTCTGTTGATTGTGTTGCATTGCAGTGGCTTTTTAGTTTGATGTAAACTTAGTCTATATTTGCTTTTATTGCCTATGCTTTTGAGGTCTTATCCAAATATCATTGCTCTACCCATGTTATAGAGCTTTTCTCCTCTGTTTCCTTTTGGCAGTTTCATAGCTTGGAGTTTTACACTTAAGTCCTTAATTCATTTTAATTTGATTTTTGTATGTTATGAGAAATAAGGATTTAAATTGATTCTTATGTATGTGGACATCTAGTTTTCCCAACATTCTTAATTAAAAGGACTGTCCTTACCTCGTTATGTGTTCTTGGAACCTTTGCTAAAAATCGGTTGGTTGTAAATGCTTAGATGTATTTCTGTGCTCTCTGTTCTGTACCATTGGTCTGTCTTTATGCCAATATCATACTGTTTTGATTATTATAGCTTTGTAGTACATTTTGAAAACAGGTAAAGGGGTTAATAATTAAAAGAGTTAAATTACTCTTTGAAAGTCATACAACTATTGAGCTAGTATTCAACCCCAGGTCTGACTGATTTAAAGCTTATGCATCCATCTTAGACATAATAACTTGGGATAATAATGATCAGCACTAATTCCCTCCCAACCAGTGAATTAAAAGCTGTCCATAAAATATGTCCTTTCTTTTTCACAACAATTGTAAAGAAGTAGGTACTATTGTTAGCACTATTTTATACCTTATTAAACAGATTTAGAAAGATTAAGTAACTTGTTCAAAGTCACATACATTGTAAATGCCAAACTAGGATTAGAATATAGGTTTGGGTGACTTTAGAATCAACATACTGAGGAATTGAATGAAATACATAAATGCATCATTGTTGAAAATAAATGAAAAACAACAACAAAACATGTATGGCAGACACTTTTCCTCTACTATACTGCATTCTCTGATATCAGCACAGCTGTGGTAGACAGTCCCCTGTAGTTGAAAGCTCCCATATAAAAAGTGCAGGCTTCCTTTTGTCAGATGGCATAGGAGCCACTTAGAGCTGCCCATGCAATCTGTTAAATGAAGAGGACATAACTCCTTCAGTAGTAAACATTAACTCATTGGATTCAGAAGTCAATGGATAACAGCTCCCATTCTAGAGTGGTAAAATTCTGAAGCTCACTCTTCATGGTTCTTCATACAGTTCCTAGTGGGATTGAATTAGCACCCCAGAGTGGTAAATTAACATAATTTTGATTGATTTTTCTTCCTTTACTTTCTCAATTGTTCTATTCCCTCACTTATACTTCCTCAATCACCTCTCACATAGACTACTTGCACTCAAGTCCTTATCTCAGTGTTTGCTTTAGGGGAAAAGCAGACTAAGACAATGGAAATAACCAAAGGAGAGATAAATAGTTTGGCATTTAATCAAATATTTTATTTATTTTACTTCAGTGTGGAAATATGGTAGGAAGTACAAACTGCTAAATATTAGAATATATGTCTACATGGATATATATACATATACATACAGATATAAATATAGATGATATAGATATTAATACATAGATAAAGACAGACGGTATTGTATGGTATTGCCTTTTTTTCTTCACTATGAATTCCTGGATTATCTACTTTTTATTTTTTATTTTTTTGATTTCAAAATATTAAGGTGGTGTAAATGTTTTTGTCACATGGATAGATTTTATAATGCTTAAATCAGGGTTATAAGTGTGTTCATCACCTGAATAGTGTTC
Organism: Lepilemur ruficaudatus; assembly: GCA_963574885.1. NCBI lineage: Eukaryota > Metazoa > Chordata > Mammalia > Primates > Lepilemuridae > Lepilemur > Lepilemur ruficaudatus. The sequence continues at coordinate 14,895 of CAUYRT010089430.1, forward strand.
ATTGTACCTGATAGGTAGAATTTTACCCTTTTCCTCCTGCCCCTACCCCCTTGTTGGTTTCCAGTGGTTTTTACTTCTTTGTGTGCCCATGTGTGCACATCAAGTAGTTCCAAATTATTGGAGAGTACATGTGGTGTTTATTTTTCCATTCTTGAGATACTTCATTTATGATAATGGTCTCCAGTTCCATCCAAATTGCTGCAAAAGACATTAATTCATTTCTTTTTATGGCTGACTAATACTCCGTGGTGTATATATACCACATTTTGTTAATTCACTCAAGAATTGATGGGCACGTGAATTGATTCCACATCTTTGCAATTGTGAATTTTGCTGCAATAAACATTTGAGTGCAGGGTGTCTTTTTGATGAAATGACTTCTTTTTATTGGGTAGATACCCAGTAGTGAAGTTACTGGATAGAATGGCAGATTTACTTTTAATTCTTTGAGAAATCTCCATACTGTTTTCCATAGAGGCTGTATTGACTTGCAGTTCCACCAACACTGTATAAGCGTTCCTTTCTCTCTACATCCATGCAATCATCTGTTTTTTGACATTTTAGTAACACCCATTGTGACAGGGGTAAAGTGATATCTCATTGTGATTTTAATTTGCATTTCTGTGATAACTGGTGACATTGAGTATTTTTTCATATTTTTATTGGCTATTTGTCTGTCTTCTTTTGGAAAGCTTCTGTTCATGTTTTCTCCCCACTTTTTAATGGGGTTGTTTGTTTTTTTATTGCCCATTTGTTTGAGTTCTTTGTAGATTCTAGATATTAGCCTCTATCAGATGTATAGTTTGTGAATATTTTTTCCCATTCAGTGGGTTGTCTATTTGCTCTGTTGATTATTTCGTTTGCTGTGCAGAAGCTTTTAAATTTAATCAAATCCCATTTATTTTTGTTGTTGCTATAATTGTCTTTGAGGTCTCAGTTATAAATTCTTCGTCTAGGCAAATATCTAGAAGAGTTGTTCTTATGTTTTCTTCTAGAATTTTTATGGTTTCCTGGATTATCTACCTTGTAGTTTTTCTTTTTGTTCAGAGTTAAGAATGAGATTAGAAGTCCTTACTCCTTCACCAATAACCATGTAAATAAAATTGATTATAAGGCCTGTAAGAAATAAATTAAAAATGTGTTGTCTGCTTTTGAGCAGAATAAGACTTTGCTCAGCTATCTGGATGGAAGAAGTTTTACATGGCTACTAGGACTGGCTTCAATACAGATTGTGTAATTATAATTACAAAACAAAGCTCATATCTGCCATCTAAACTTCAGTGGAACAAATTGACTGTCTACTGCTCAATGACCTATTATTCCATTTTCCCCCACCTATCACAACAAAAGAATATCAACGAAAGTCATATCTTCCTTTAATCACTGCAGCATTTTTCCTTCTAATCATTCCCCACCCTATCTACCACAAACACAGAAACACACAGACTCAAAGTTTTTTAGTTATAATGATTTCATATGTTTTTCCATTGTGACTAGAACTTGGGATGTACCTCAAAAAAGTTCTAACAAATATTCAGGAATTAACAAAGTATAAAAACATTATCAACTTTAGTTTTATGGTTTTCATATAAGGGATTTAGTCTACTAAATTAAAAATAGATTTATATCATCATCTCTTCAGAGAAAAATTCTATAACAATGAGGGTGTTTCTCTTAAGTATGAAATTTGTGACAGCCTGAATTCCTTGAATCAAACTTTTTAGTGCAAATTTTCCAGCATTCACGGTTTAGGCTTTGTAATCTCACCAATATTCCAGAAGGTTAAACAAGCCTACTAGACAGTTTAAGTGACTATAAAATAGTATTCTATGAAGACTATGGCTCCCATAATGTTTTATGCCCATCACGCTCTAAGATTTTCTCAGAACTTGATTGAGAAAAGGAACCCTGGTTTATCTGTATGAGATTAATAACAAATTTCATTGTATTTTGATAAAATAGTTTTTTTGTTTTGTGGTTGCTTATATGTTTAAAGAAGAATGCTAGGAGTCATTCCAAAATGAAGGGAACCATATCTAAATGGTTGTCTTAGTGCAGTTTTTTCATGGTTATTTGTTGGGTCAGTTCAAAATTCAAGGACATGTTAAAGCATGATCAATTTCACATGTGAAAATGATGAGACTCACTAGAAAATGACATTAGATACTTTGAACTTCAAAGATGTTTCTTAACAATTTTGACAAATTAGACAAGAAGTACAGTGATCTTTAGGGAGGATCATGCAAATTATTTCCTGCCACTAGCAAATATGTTCCCAGTCATGAGGTATTTTAAGGAGTTTTTCAGGAAAAAACAAGTGGAGTCAAAATTACCTCTTTAGTGTGCTTACAGAAAAATCTTAGGAGGAATATAACAGAAATTTATATTGAGAGACAATACGGGACTCAATGTGACACTGGAAGACATGGACATGTGACCTTATGTAGCCATTTTCTCCATTAACATGGTTTACTAAAACCAGCTAAAAAGTTTTCTCACAACTAAGTGGTTTGTATTCTTTGGGTGACTATCTTTTAAAAAAAATTAATAAGGAATAATCTCCTCAGACATTCCTAAGATAGCCAAAGAAAACTGACTTACTTTATGTTATAAATAAAATGTTAAGAAAATGCTATCTAATGATGAAAGAAGGAGGGAGGCATAGAAAGAGAGTTTTGATAGCATTCGGTTTTCTTCCCTGATAGTATAATCACATTTATGTTCTGTCAGTGTGGGTCCTCAATATAAAATATTGTAGATTCTGTACTAACACACTGAGGGCATCATCTAGAAAATACAATGGTTTTAACTCCACCCTCTTTTACCATGCCACTCTTTTTTCCAAAATAAAGATTCACAATGTTCTATTAGAATCTCCTACATACTGAGATTTAAAGCTGTTTAGCAACTAATCATTTTAAAATAACTATCTTTTTTCTCATAATTCATCAACATATGTCCTCCACTCCTACTGTCTTCTCTATCCTGTACATAAGACACCTTTTCCTTCCTCCATGTGGTTAGTCATGTTTTTGATCCTTGTTGGTATGTCTTGCTTCTCTCATAAACCTACGTGATACTTCCAGGCACATTCTTTGCCACCTCTTCCATGAAGTCTTCTCTGTCTATATTTCAACCCATAGCAATCTACAGTGCCAATGACAAATATTTATTTTACAAATGAAAACATGTGCTTTATATAATTTAGTTCTTTCTTAAGAGGGAATAGTAGCATGCTGCTGTGGAAAGAATACTTGATATGCATTACTAATTTTAGTATACCTATGCTCTAATTCTCAATATTCACACATGTAAAATGAAGAGTATGGTATCTAATATGGTTCTTGATATATTTATAGAAATCCTTGAAATATAACAAAATTAAGACATTTATGCAACTGTAATTTTTAAAAATATTTTATATATGCACTTCTCATCTTAAGTTCTAAGAGAATAGATATGTACTAGTATATATTTGTTGAAACTTCTGCAGCATGTTGAAAGAAATACACAATAATAGTTAACATTAATGAAGTGATTATATATGCCAGGCACTATTCTAAGTGCTTGGCACACATCATCTCATTTAATTTTTTATCATCTTTATTTTGCTGTAAGGAGGCTGAGTTTCAGGGAGTAAAAAGCTTTCCTAAGTTCACACATGTAGTTAGCAGATAGGGGGATTCCAACCCAAGGTGTTCTGAGTTCAAAACTCATCCTTGTTGCACTTCTAAAGATGAGGAAAAAAATTCTTAGGAAAAAATGGATGGTTTTGTAGGTGACACTTTCTATGGACTGAAAATGTCTAGGTCCCTGATCTCTGAGCTCAAATAAATTGCCAAAACTGAAAAAATAACTCAACTGTGGCTGTGCACAATAACAGATGGACATGTAAACCTAGCATTTAGCTCAAACTCTGGGTCTCCATAAACATTAATTTTTCTGTTTACAAAAGCCTGCCCAAAAGAGCAATTTGCTTTTCATTTGCTGTTTAATTAACACCTGACCAGGCAGCAAATTCAGATGATAAGGTGAGTGGGAAGGTTGCCATGCTCAAAATAGATAATCAATTAGTAAACAATTCCAGCTATTGTTTAAAAATGACATAATAAACAATGAGAACTGTGGAGTAAGATTTAGTGAAGGCTGAAACTGGACATGTTGTAGGTCTCTATTTCTTTCTTGGCAGTTATTGGTGCTTTATTTGTTCTTTTGGCGGCGTCATGTTTCCCTACTTATTCATGATTCTTGTGGGCTTTCATTTGTATCAGTGCATTTAAAGAAGTAGACACCTATTTTAGTTTTTTACAGACTGGCTTCTACAGGGAAAGCCCTTCAAGAGTCAGACCATACAGAGATTCTGGATGGACCATTTGAGAGGGTTCATGGGTGAGCTTGGTACTGGAATCCTTGGGTTGGCTAGCTTGGTGTCTGGCCAGCAGGTGCGCAGGCCTGGCACTAGCTTTCACAAGGTTGGCCAGGAGCCTGAGTTCACTGGGACTAGCCTGGAACTTGAATATACTGGGGTGGATCTGGATCCTGGGTCTATGGGGATAAGTCTGGAGATTGGGTCCATGGTGATGAGTCTGGAGCCTATGGCCACTGGGGCATGCCTAAAACCTGGTTCCATGTGGGCTGGCCTGCTACTTGGGTGGAACTGGATTCTGAGTCTGCACAGGCTGCCCTAGTTCTGAGATGGTCCTATAACCTGATCCGTGGGGATGATCCTGGATCCAGGGTCTGCAGGTGCTAGCTTGGTGCTGAATCTACTATAGAGATCTTCACCAAGACACAGTGTAATGAAACTCTCCAAAGTCAAAACCAAAGAGAGAATTTTGAAATCAGCAAGAGAAAAGAAACTTGTCACATATGAGGGAAGCTCCATATCAGTAGGTTTCTCAGAAAAAATTCGTACAGACCAGGAGTCAGTGAAATGATATGTTCAAAGTGCTATATTTCTCTCAGAAACATGGATATAAGAATTAGTGTTTCTTATTTTTGTTCATTATTGTGATAATTCAACTGAACTTTCCTGTTTTTAAAAAAAACAGCTCATTTCCAGAGATTCTTTATTTTATTACAGACCTGTGCTGGGTAGTGTGAGTTTACAGACAAAGAGAGAGATTACTTGTTTAAAGTAACAACTCCTTAATCCTCTGTAACACTCATAATTTTATTACCAAAACATCTTCATTTTCTTCAGGATTATTTGTCTGATGGTAATTACTGTTCTGGTTATCTGTTACTACATAAATAAATCACAATTAGTATTGCATGAAACTGCAGTGTAGACAGGTAAAGCAGGGAAAGTTCCTTTCTAGATAGTATCAGCAAGGGCCACACAACTGGGAATTGTGGGATCCACTTCTGAGTTGTTTTATTCACATGGGGTGTAAGCTGGTATTGGCTATTGTTTACGAGCTCAGCTTAGTCTGAGAGCAGGGGGTGCTTGGTTCCTTTCCACCTGGGTCTTGTTATGTGGTAGTCTCTACAGACTGCATTCTCACAAATTTGTGCTGGAGTGCTAAGAGCAAGTATTCCAAGCAACAGGAAGTGGCAATGCTGGTTTCTTAAGGCCTTGGCCCAGAATCTGGCAAAGCATCAACTCCACTGTATTTCATTGCTCAAACAGTCACAGAGATTAGATGTAATGGGATGGTATATGAACCCCATTATGGGAGGCATGTCAGAGAATTTCTAGATCAGGATTTAAAATGACTAAAACTGATTTGCATTTCTTCCACATGAATGATATACTCACTCCCTCTCAAGACCTCCCCAAAGTCTCATGTTACTAGAGCAACAAATTAAGGCTTGAGGTACAGAATTCATTATCTCAAGCATGTCAAGTACAGATGAGGACCCCTGAATTTAGTTCTTTGGGTATAGCACCTCAAGGTGCATTCTTGATCCGAAGACCTGTGAACTAAGGAGATAAGTGATCTGTACCCTCTCTCTCCATACTCAACATAAAACAGTAGGACAGCACTGTATAACTGAAAGAGACATTCTAATTCAAATAGGGAAAAACAAAAGGCATTTGGTAGTCATTGGTCTGTACTAATTCTGAAATCCATCCAATGTTAATCCTAATCCTTGATCAGGTCAAATGCTATTTCCTAAGAATGATTCTCCATAGCTCTTGGATCTGTCCTCTGGAGTCTTGGTTTCATCCTCTCAATTATTCCTTTTCCTTAAAATATAGTCTATATTTTAAACTGAGTATTGTTTGAAGGAGAGAGATATCCTTAAAATACTTACAAATTCAAAGAAAATTATCTGTTGTTTAATGGAGAGGTACACTCAAAGGATGCGTTGTCTGACTGAAAGTTTCTATGAGGCACCATTTTAGATCTTTCTGAAGTTTTAGCAAAGAATCTTATTGTCTCACCATGGATTTTATCTTTGGCTTAAGACACTTTCTTACTTTGAGAATATTCTGTCATCTGAAAAGTCTTTGAGTATCAAGAGTTTTATTTTTGGGCCTAGTGATACCTGTCTGCTTTATATTTAACAAGTGATTCTTTAACTTATTTCTTTCTTCCTCCATTTTATCGTAGACAGCAGGAAGAATCTAGCAGACAATTGCAATACTGTGCCTAGAAGTCTTCTCATAATTAGGTAAATTTTCTATATTGCACATTACTGCAGGTGACAGTTTTGCTAAGTTTCTACCGCTATATAAGGATCTTTTTTTTGTTGTTGTTTTTTGTTTATTAGTTTTCAATAATATTTCCTTGCTTTTCTTTAAGTCTTCAATGATAATCTTCTCAAGGCTCTTTAGCCTTCTATTAGAACTCTTACACAACCTCTGGGCTTCTTTTAGTAACTCTCATCAAGGCATTTCCAATAGCACCCACTACTTAGTCCCAAATAAATTGACACATATTTTAGATCTTTGTTAAATACCCCTTGCCTGGACACACATACAGATACCAAAGTATCTTTTGATTATCTACTGCTACATTAAAAGAAACAATAGAAAACCCTCAAAACTTTAGTGGCTTAAAATAACCACAATCATATATTTAGCACATGTATCTGTATTTGGGTAGAGGTTGTCAGGGAAGGCTTGTGTCTGCTCTAGGAGTTGTCATTTGGGCCAGCTTGAGAGAGAACTGAGAATTCACATCTTAGAAGGTTCTCTCACGTGTTGTTGATGGTGATTGTTTCTCTAGGAGCTCAGCTGAGGCAGAGGACTCCATGTGGGCTTTTTCATGGAGGCCTCTCCATGGGCTACTTGGAATTCCATATAGCATAGTGACTGGGTGTTAGAAATGAGCATTTCAAGGGACACGTAGAAACTTCCAGTTTTTTAATGCCTGGCCCTGGAATTGAAAATTGGCATGGTATCACTTCTGAGTTCTCTTGATCAAATAGTGGCAGAGAGAGGAGCATCAAAGAATTTGGGACCATGATTAAAAAATACTTAATCATAAAAGGAAGAAAATTGAAGATAAGTAGATGAATAAAAAGAGAAGTTTTATGTGTACCTTAGATCACTTATTCTCTCTATCTGAGCCATTCCTGGATAAGTGTGGTGAAGGGTAGATAAAAGTGACAAAAAAAAACCTCACCTATATGAAATGAGAGAATAGAAAAGGAGCTAAATTTTTACTATTTCTATCAATGCTCCTTATTGTTTACATTGGTCTTCAGAACTCTGATAACAAAGCTCATTATAGCTCGAAATACAGTTGTTAAAAGATTAATTCATCATCAGCTACTGGTTTGTAAGTCAATGCAGTGTAGATAATTCTCATTCTTGATAGAGTTCTATGAAGTTCTTTTTAAAATACTTACTTATAAAAGTATACTAACACTGTTAATATCGTGATTGGTCACAAAGGCATTATGAACACAAGAGTAGTATCTCAGCTGTACAATTTCTTTGGTTTGCTTAAGAATTTATTTTCTCACCAGAATTGCAATTATATTACTTTTAGGTATATTTCCTAGGGTGTTTAATAATATTTTTTAACATTGATAAATGTTAAATGTCAATTGATAAATGTCAATCAAAGTTGTGTGTATTGATATATCTTAACTACAGTCATAGGAGTTTGAGGATTTTCAGTTTCCTGTGGCCTCATTGAAATAATTGATTCAATAACACATCTATTATAGTATAGAATCAGATATTACTCATCTTACCTCATCCAAAGCTAAAACACTGCAAATTAAATCAATAACTGCTATAATTGTCATTGCAGCTAAATTGCATATTGAGAGATATAAAATGACCTCGTTTGCAAGTCAACTTGCATTGTAAGCTTCTAAAATTTCAGGTTTTGACTGGGATTTTTGGTCTTAGGCTTGGTGCTGCTTTCAGTAGGTTCATTTGTAGTTGCTTAGGCCACTGCTAATGAATAAAGATCTCTCTTGTCTTTTCCTTCCTTTCAGTCTGCTCATTAACTAATTAGAAGGAGGAATGATATATTTTACCTTCATCTGAGTTGTCATAGAACCAGGATTTAAGGGATTTATGGTGTTAGTAGGGCCAACACATAATTACACTTTAAATTTGGGAGACATGATTTTAATCTTAGAAGAAGAAGTTTATATGTTGTTGTGTAGATGGCAATGATGATTATTACAAACATAAAATAATATTCTTTCTCCTTAGGATTGTATTTTGCAGAAATCATAGCATTTTTTTAGCTATTTTTTTTTATTCTTTCTGTATTTTGGGCAAGTTATTAAATACTTGAATTTATTCACCACAATACAGAATAACAATATTAAATAAAATTCAAAACAATTATAAATGAGGCAGGAATGATTTCAAGAAAACAACTATTATTTTTTAAGTTTCACTGTGTATTTCACTCTAGAGCTTACCAGAGATCTGCCTGGCAGTTAATAGATGCCAATATGCATTTTTGATCAACTGAATGGATCAATAGTTATCACTGTCTTTATTTGCTTATCCTTCCACACTCTGCCAATGTTTCAGTAGAACTGTTATTGCCCTGACTTTATTATCCTAAAAGATTAGTAGGCAAAGTTCTTGTCTATAGTCATAAACGTGTTCTTTTTGGTAATAACTGAACTCATGCTTTGTTTCTTTCTTTAACGTAACGTTTTGTCTGAAGGAAATCACCATAAAAACTTGTGTCTTGTAGTTATAATTTAAAAGATATTTCACAATTATAAAATATACCAGCATAACTCTGAATTGTTGACAACAACCCAGAGCAATGTGGCACAATGGCTGAAGAATCATTGCCTAGGAAATATCTCAATAAATACCAAGATATCAGGGAAAAATTCTTCCATTCCACTAGACTAAATATTTTCCAAGTACAGATTGAATAGAATTATTTTCTCAAATATAGAAGTTTCTCTTTATCTTTTATAGAGTTTGTTGTACATTGCTTCAACTACATTTGCCAATATCCTAAGCTCCATTGTCCTTGCAAGCCTATTAAAACATCATTTCCTGGAGGGGAGCACATATAGATATTCTCCTTGCCTGAAGCCAGGTTGGGTGAACCAGACATTTTTAAATGGTCACTTCTGATGCTTTTAAAAGTTATAAGTCAAAGACTCCTCCTGGTATTGTTATGTAGACATTGCTCTTTGGACTGCCTTTTGCATTTATAATTCTGATATCCACAAATGAAGTAAATGTACCATTTGTAGAACTGTCTTTTATCAAGGCATATTTCTGTCCATATGTGTTTATTTATTATATTTCTCACAATATGACATGATGTACAGTGTAAATATTGATTAGATAGCAAATTCCACTTAGATTCTCTCCCTCCACCCCCAACCACATAGCCATATTAATTCTAGATTTTCTAGTAATTCTGGTAACTGGTTAAATTTGTGGGAGGTGACTTCTTTAGGTTAATGCAAAATGGAGAAATGTGCAAACATTCATTTCCATTTTTTGAGTTGCAGTCATATTTATATATTTGAGTTCTTATAGCATTTATTTATTTGTTTATTTATATTTGCCCTTTGAGAGTTAGCATTATCTCCTATGCCCAAAGTTTTACCCTACGTTATATTTGCTTCATGTTTACTCTACTTGTCATGAAAATGTAATATATTAATATTTTTAATACAGCTTTAGCTTGAAGAGTGCTTTGGTTTTAGGAAATGCAAAAATTGTTTTGCTAAAAGTATAACACTTCCTTCTTACACTTTCACTATTTTTTAAATTCATGAAGTCCTCACATGCTGAGGTGCTGATGCACTTCTCAATTAAATTATTAACATTAAAATTTTGTTGGATATACTAATTTTCTAATAAATGCCATTTTTACTCATGGATAACAGTGCTTAATTATTAGAGAAACAGCTATAAATATTTTTAATGGGGAGAAATGACCATTTCCCCCAACTTGTTTGGTCCTATTGATTGATTTATTTCATTTAACAAACACTCATCTAGTACTTATTATATGCTGGACCTCATATCAGCATTTTATAAATGTTAACTAAGTAACTTTCACAGCAATGCCATGAAGTAGATTATATGCCACTATTATACCCATTTTATAGATGAGATCACTGAGTAAGAGGGTTTAAATAACTTGGCAAAGGTTCACACAGCCAATAAGCTTTGGAACTTAGATTCACATGCATACTTTTCCCATGTACTATCAATATACTTTCACTTCCACCTATAAATCATTTTTATGACCAAGTCCTCACTGAATCTGTCTTTTATATGCCTGTAAGATATGAATTTGTGAAATGAATTATGAATATGAAATATGAATATGAATTCAATAGTGAATGTATAGTATGCTATTTGAATTTTATCTCATAAAAGGTAGTATGTTTTCTAATATATCATGTGTAAAGAAAAAAACCCTAGGAATATGAAAACCAAAGTTATTTTCAATTACATGAGATCTTCTGTCCTGTATATTCTTCTCCCCTAAATGAAGATGGGTAGTAGCTGGGATTCATTTCTCTTGATCATTTTACTCTTTTAAAAAATTTTCTTTGGGAGAAATTATCATTTCATTTGAGTAGATGTGGGTGTGCAGCCCTGTTTTTCATGGAAATTTTGTTTCTCATCAAAACTATTAATAAAAGAAAATGCATTATTTTAGCTGATCTTATACTGAATTTTTGTTGTTGTTGTTTTACAATGTGTCTCTGTCTGTGTTTTTTAAAGTTTCTATTTTGGAAAAGTAATTTTGAAGAATTTCAAGTGCTATACTAAAATCAATTTTGTGTTTGATTAATGTGATACCAACAAAACCCAACCCAACCAATAGAAAAGTGTGCTATAAATAAACCATGGCCACATTATCATTTTCATTATAAGTCTGATGAAATATTGTCTTAAGGAGAGATACACTACTGACAGCAGTGAAAAACAAGACATCAGAAATTCTATTTAAGTGCAGGTGGCAGAGTTATTTACTGCCCTCCACTCATGTTACTGCCAGGCTCCTTAAATTTACACAGAGGGAATATATCCTCTCAGCTTGTGACAGCTGGAGGGGAAATCACACTAGTGGAAATACATTCTCATAAATGGCTAAGAAAGCCTTGCTTTTCTTCTGCTGCCCAAATTTTATATAATTGAAAAGGCAGAGAACACCAATGATTATGACAAATTAAAAATTTTAAAATTCCAAACAAGCATTCTTTTTCAATTTTTGCTTTCTAAATAAAATTTTACCTCTCTCCTCATCATTTTTCCTTTCTTTTAAGGTTAAAACCATCACTACCACCACAACAGCAAAACTAACCCAAATCAAATTATTCATTATGACCTTACTTTCTGATATTTTCTTATCTTTATCAATTATATTTCTTAGCCCAAACTTAAATTTAGGGTTCTTCCCCATTTTACAAAACTTGGTCCCCTCATCCTTCTTGCTTGGCTAAGTAACTTTTTTCCTCTAATTGTATCTTAGTAGTACTTTGTGATGCTAGATTACTTCCACAGCAATTTAGAAAACTAAGGTAGCCTGCAGAGAAGGTGGTTATCATGGGGTTTTTCTGAACAATTTCTCAGATAAAAGATAGCAAAAAGACTTTTTATACACAAAGAAGCAATTGTTCTGCTATTTGTTTTACAGAAGGATCCCAGGAGGTATTAAAACATGCTATGTCCATTTGAGCTATAAATATTACCTAGCGATACAGAATCTAAGCATATGCATAAGATAGTAAATCCTCTGCAAAGAGAGCAACTGTACAGCCTATTGCTATAAAGTGGATGCTGCAAGTGAGTGTCACTGTGGAGCATCAGAAAGAGTTGATGACCAAGTGGCAGAATAATTTAATACTTGGGGTGCCGAAGATTTGACAATGCCCAAGATAAAACTCTGACCTGTATAGCAGAGGCAGCATTTAAACTCTTTGGGGGTTAGTGTTCTTACCTGTGCAACCAGATTGGATTAGAGCAGTTACAGCAGTGGTTCTCAACTTTAATAGGGCATCAGAATCTCCAAGAGGGCTTTTGAAATAGATTGTTAGTCTCACTCCCAGAGTTTCTGATTCAGTAGGTTTGGACTGGGGCCTGAGACTTTGCATTTTTACCAAGTTCCCTGGTGATAACTACTGCTGCGGGGCCAGGAACAACCTTTGAGAAGCCCTGGATTAGAGTTATTTTACCAGGGTGTTGTTCAATGGAGCCTCTTCCAAAGATAATCTGGGAAAACCAACCAACCAACCAACCAACCAAAGGGAAAAGATAAATTTTATGTGGTTATAAAATCTATTAAGTTCTGAATAAAAATGATTTATTTTGCATAATTTGTCAGATTAATTAATGTGCTAATTTTAATTTTATAAATTCATGAAACTTTAATCTCAAGATGTAATATATAATATTAGCAGTTTTTAAACCTTTTGACTATCACATTTTTTCTCAGGACCCTCTATTTGTATCCTCCAGATCTAACATTTTATAAAACACTCTTGAGAGTATACTTGAAAAGATGGTTAAAAGGTCATTTTTAGCTCCTACAATCTATAAGATTCAGAATTTCCTTATAGTCTTAGAGGATGTCTGATAAATGACATTATGAGAATAAGCAGGGAATTACAAACTCTCTCAAGGGAGCACCTGATTCTGTTATTTCAGTGAGTAGTCACTAATTGCTGACTGATAGACATGTACAGTCTGACCATTTTATGAAATAATTATAGTGGAAATTGAGACACAATTCAAAATTCTTTGGCTGTTGATTGATTTTCAAGTCTTATCTCTCACCACTCCCTAACCTGAAACTTCTGCTCTAGCCAAATTCAGATTGATGTTCCCTGAACACTCCATACTCGTAAATCTTGTCTGCCTTTGTGTATGCCCCTTCCTTTCCACAAGCCTGCAATCTTCTTCCTCCTACCTGTCTTACTTGCCTAGGGATTCTATATTACTTTAGTTCTTCCTCCGTTAAGAGATATCTCTGAAGCTTTTCCTGATCAAATCTATTTTTCTCTACACCACGATACATTGTACTGTAAATATTTGTTTGTCTGTCTGTCTCCTGGAGTTCCTTAAAAGTGATGAAAGTGTTCTGTCACCCTATGTCCCTTATAGCCAGCAAAATGTCCCATTTTGTAACAGATGAATGATGCTACACACTTTTAGCAATGTAGCCTGTTTCAAATTCATTGCTATAAAAACAGAAATTTTGAGAATTTATTCAAACTGGTCTGAATTTATTTACTAGTTGTAGGAGGCTGAATAATGGCCCCACAAATATGTCAATGTCCAAATCCCTAGAACCTGTGAGTGTGTTACCTTACGTAATAAAAAGGACTTTGAAGCTGTGACTAAGTTAAGGACCTTGAGATGGAGAATTACGCTGGATTATCTAGATAGGCCTAATGTAATCAAAAGGACTTTTACTGGAGGAAGGTAGAAGGAAATTTGACTATAGATATGGGATGTCAGAGTGATATAGTAGGAAAAAGGCATGTCCAGCCATGACTGACTAAAGACAGAAGAAGAGGTCATGAGCTAAGGAACGTAGGTGCCCTTCTGAAGGCAGGGAATGCAAAGGAATGGAGTCTTTCTCAAAGTCTGCTTCAGAGAGCAGATGACAAACTATTGTCTAAATTCATGTCCAATTAAAGGTGCTATGGTTACATGTAATGCTCATCCAAAGTGTGGGACAATTTTAAGGCAATCAGCTATATTTTGTTATGATCTATCTAGAAAACTAACACTACTTTCAGTAATTCCTATTAAAAGCTTGATATGCATCTATATGTATGCCTCATACACCTTGATGTAAGAATTTCTTTAGAGAGTTTTACATAGTGCAATCTTGATAAGCCTACAATACTGAGTCATTTAGAATAGAATATTGTCATTTTCCTTGAGTGACCTGTATAAACAAATTTCGACACTCTTAAAGACATAAGTTCTGTGGTGAACCATGGTAATATTTATAGTTAGAAAATATATATTTAAAATATATATTTAATGATGAAACAAATATTTTCAAATAACTAAAGATGTACAGTTGTTGAAAGCATTAAAATGAAATCCTCACATAGCACTGTGTCTAGAATATAACAGACATTTGAATAAGTTATTAATTAAATAAATTCATCCTAAGTATCAAAGTGAAAGTGACTCCTCTTTCCTTCCTCAATTGCTGTGTATACCCACAGCTTCTGGAAGCACATGTGGTATGCTTCAGTGCTACTGGTATGGGCTGTTCTATACATTATATTCTGAAATATAGTTTTTTTCTGGTTTTTTGTTTGTTGTCTGTTTATATTTATCTTTGTTGTTGCATTAGCAATATAGTACAAATTTTTCTTAGACATTTGGATTTACTTTATTTTTTAAAGCATCACTTCATAGTCTGTGGTATGGATATACCATTATTTAAATAATCTCATACTGATGAATGTTCAGATTGTACATGATAGGAAGTAATACTATTACAAAATTCTGTAATTTATTTACTTAGGTGATAATATTCATAGATTCATTGAATTGGAATTCCTGATTAAAATGTATACACATTTAAAATTCTTGATGTCTAATGACAAGGTGCCTCATTAAGGTTGTAACACTGTATTCATATCAAACTTATGAGAGTTTCTTTTTCCCCATATTCTCACTGATTCTGAGTGTGAAAAGTCTTTAGAATTTTTCAATCAGATGAAATTCTCATATACTCGTGAACATTTTCTGTATTTTCAGACCCATGCAAAATAATATAAAGTATACTGAAGAGGTATAAGATAAAGTACTTATTAGTACTTTCACACGTCCATTTTTATTGGGAAAGAATTCATATATGTAACACTGTATAAGAACAAAACATACATATGACATATTATTATAACTGAGGGTAAAGCTGTAGGACTCAAACATTGAGTACTTTTGGAGTCCAGTGGGCAAAGCAATCAATATAGCTGAATTTGTTTAGTAGGAGGTCATGGTCATCATTATGAGAAGTAAGCTGGGTCTAGGGTAGGTGGAGAAGAAGACATTAAACATTTCAGAAGCATGTCTGATGATAGAAATGAATGAGCTTGTGTGGCCAACACACTGCATATATACAGGATTTTACTTCTGCTGCTACAGAAATTCTGTCATTTGTCAGTGAATTTCTGTGAAGATGATAAAGGAGTAGTCTTTCTAGTAATGTAAGTCTGGGTTTCAAAACTTCAGTATTTACATTTGAGGGGATGACATTTCATTAATTCATATGAATAGAGGAAGGAAGTCAGAGGCATTGCAGGCTGCCACTAGCTATAAATGAGAGCTTAGGTGACAGGCAGTCAACACACATCTGTCACATTCAAGCCTCAAGTCATAGTTGCTGTGTCATCTCAGAAGCAGCTGTAACACTTCTGATGAGTGCCTAAAAGCAAACAACAAAAAAGCCCAAAGACAACCAATGTGTGGAGACACATGACCACAGGCAGCTACTGAATACAAACAGTGCATTTGGAACAAGAATTTGGAAATTATAACTGGGAGTCTACTAGTTCTGAGGGAAGCTCAAAGAAAAGTGCATCAAAACTCTGAGGGAAAGCTTGATGTGAAATGTCCCAAGAGAAAACTGTAAAGATGTTCTTCTCCTAAGGAACCAAACAAGTCAGCATAGGAAATATCCTATTATAAAGAGAACAGATGCCCTGACCACCAAGAACAAAAACACATGGAAAAAAAAATTGTAGCTTCCATAGCCAAATTCTACATCTTCCAAACAACTGTTCCAATTGAAAAAAGGGAGACATGCAGTCTGGTGGTTCAGTAGAATATTGACATGGAATCTTCCATAAACAGTTGCATATATTTGGTATATACACAAAATATGTTTATATATATAGTATATAATATATCTATTGATGCTTTTTCTAATGATATATTTGTGTATTTGTTGGGGCCATGATTAATCAGATGCTCAAGGCCAGCATATGAATTCTACATGCTCTCTTTGAGGAATATATAAATACTTTTCTTCAAGAGTCCTCCAGTATTTCCCTGTTATTGTGACATTTATAGCCCAAATGTAAGAGTAGCCCTAGAATACTCTACAAACGCCATAGAAATTCCTGGCTGAATGATTTTTTTTTTTTTAACTTACAGGATTCTACCAAAGTTGCCAAAGGGTAGCACAATTCGGTATGTTTTCATGGAGGATCTAATATGTTGGGCATGCATCTTACTTCAGAAGACACTAACAAAGAAGATATAGTATCTGCCTTGACAGTGGACACAGTCACACTGAGTTAAACCAGACTCTGATGTAAAAGAATAAAAACACTGAAGACAGGATGCAATGCACTGCTGATAACATATGGTATCCTGTGTTACTTAAGGTGTGTCATAAAAGGGTGGGAAAAAGTGAAAAATAGACATGTTCTTTGATTTTGAACTCTGAAAGCTAAGAGTCTTGTCAGTAGTCAAGTTTAACTAGTGTAGTTCTAAAATCTTAGATTATTAGCATTGTAAAGAATATTACATTTTTAATTTTTAATATAGATAAGACAGCTAATGAAAGAGGGTTTGAAGAACATGTCCAAAGAGAACATGGCATGTTGGGGTCAGAAAAAGGTCACAAACCCAGGTTTCTTGATTTCTAGTTCCACACATATATACTAATATATACCTTAAACTAAATTACAGCTATTGTTGTGTTTTCCTGTAATATCAAAATACAGCAGATTAAAGAAGAAATAGCACAGAAAATCTCCACTTAACAGGTAGGCAGAGAATAGCTCAGGTCTGCCTTCTTCGTTCTTGTCCTACTCTGCTGCTTACAGTATGACATAGGGTATCTATACATTTGGATAATAATAATCCTAGTTCCTAGTTTTGTTTGGAGGATAAAGTGAAAAAATTATAACTAAAGAATTTAGAACAACACCTAGCATGGAATAATTGCTTAATGAGCTATCATTATTACCATTCCTGTGTTCTAGCCACTAAGCTTCACCAATTGCAGGTCTGTGAATATAAATGAGAAGCCTTAACGTAAAACAGTGATTTTCTTCCAAAACCTATGACAAAGGTAAGAAGTAAACTATACTTCTTATTCATATTGGAAAACAGAAGTTGCAGTTTTAGAATTGCAGATTACCTTTTACTGACTGTAAATCATCTAGGAGAAGATAGTTTGGCCAACTCCCAACCTCAACAAACCATTTCCAGTTAAAGACTCATTTTTCCACCTGTGATTTTGCTGGATAAGCTGTATAATTTATATTTTTCCTTCTTTATTTCAAAAGGTAGGGATCTATTTTATTTTGTACTGTGAGACCAGAAATGTTATGGGAAAAATGAGATATGCCTGCTTTTAGCATTCTCCAAATACTGATCTTTTCCTAAAAAACGTGCCATCTGTTAGAAAAGGGATATTTTTATTTATGCCTTCATGCATTACTCACTGAACTCCTTGTCTGTCCTTAAATTTTTCTGTATTAAGCTATGCGAACCAATGACTTTCCACCCATTTCTTTCTATGATTACTTCCTGAGACTAAACTCTACCAAATGTCTTAGATAGCCTTTGTTTCCTTTTGGTACCTCTATCTCCCAGGACCACAGGACTTGACTGTCCTGATGCATGTACCCTCGGAGATCCACCCTCCTCTTCATTGGCCATCCTTTCTGTTCCTTTCCTTCAGGTTCTGATAGTCTTTGTTCCTGTTGCTCTACTAAAGTCATCATTCTTCATTGATGAAAATACATTATCCTATTAGGACTTTGTTGTAAAGATGCATGCGGGAGTGTCGTGGCAGCTCAGTGAGGTAGATGCTCCTTGGCAAGTGAGTCTTTTAAGTTCCCTTTAGTTCACATTTTCTACAGCTACACCATTCCTATCTATCTATTCCTTTCTATTAATAGTACCATCTCAAGCCTTACACCAAACTGTGAAACTACTGTAATAGTAATGTGTTATATCTTTTTACGTTTGGTATCCTTTTAGATAAAGTGTAATAAGGTATCCATTTGATTTTAGATAACTAGTAAGTAGTTACAGGATTTATTCTCTCTGTGATCTTCTACCTCTCTTCTGAAAGCAAGTAGTTTCATATTTGTGCTAAGCTTCTTGTGGTATGTCTTTCCTAACCCCTCTCCTTCAGTCAAGTTGTAGCTTTAATGTTGTTTCTTGTGGGAAGCTTTTCCTAATTTTTATAGTTGAGCTTATAGACCTCTACAGCATTTTAAAGTTTTCTCTCTCAAAGGACGTAACATGCTGTTCCATAATTATATATTCAGTTACTTGCTTCAGCAATTAGCCTATGAGGAATATTTTGTTTCCACCTCTTTTTAACAGAACCTGGTTCAGAGTAAATATTTAACTACTATTTTATAACAGAATAATAACTTTAAGGGAAATAGTAAAGGTTTTATTTTTAAATAGTTATTTTAGTTGTTTATATTTTTCCTAAGAAGCAAATAATAAAACAAACTTTTATACAGGGGTTTGGAATATTGTACACAAGGTTGAAAGGGAACTGTAATTTATGATCAGGGAGAAAAGAGAATTTTAGACTTTGTGAGGCAAGTTACCAAAAAGTCTATAGAAAAAACAATCCAAATACTTGGATTTTAGTCTTTGTTTTGCCTTTAAGTTGCTAAGTAAATTCTTTGAAACTAGATTCTCTATTGTAGGCCAACCAGAGTTTAACCAGATAATGTCAGCATAATAGTTTATACAATGTTGTGCTCAAGGAATCCAAAGGGCAATGCCTCGATTTTGCAAGGCTAAGACATGACTTTCATTCAGTCAACATGTAGGAAGATTAAAAGGACATGCTGAGAAGAAATGAGACACCTTCTCTGAAATGCTTCTATATTATTAATAAAAAGAAAATTTTCTCTAGTTCACATATTAAATATAAATCATTCAGAAAGAACCATAAAATCAGAGAGAGTAGTATATCCTTTTCCTGTTTTCCCTCCCCTCATCTATGAAATGAATTCTATTTCTATTGGCACACTCAATATTCTAAGTCAGTCACACACCACAGAATTTCAGATTCGAATACTTGGATTTGATTCTATTTTTCCCACTAATAATTTTGTTATAATTGGGGCAATACAATCAATTGATGAAAAAGATCTTGAGTGTGGGGTTGGAGTACATGTGATCTCTTGAAACTTTGAATCCTATAGTAAGACATAGCTCTGGATCAATAGTGAGTTTGGAATGAAAGCTCAGCTTAGAGTGGGCAAAGGGAAAGAGAGTCCTCTGTGGCCATAGTACAGAGTAAAAATCCTAGTTCTTGTATGATAAGTCTTGCTACTTCTTAAGATATACATAAGAATTATCTGGATATTATTCCTGAGCCTTTTAGTATACTGAGGGCAACACAGAGGAATAGAATCCTGAAAGGTAAGTTGATGAATTATTTCAAGTCCAGATACCAGAGAGTTTGAAAGGTCCCCAATCTTTAGAGCTAGGCTAGAGATGGACATGGTGATGCACTCTGGTTTACCTTCAATGAAGGACTTTTTTTCCAGCTGCTGGAAGGCCTATTGGTTGAGAGCCCTCAACTGCCAGCCCTATTATGGATTGCCTCAGCTGCAGAGTCTCCCTACACACCACCATGCCCTTTCAGGCATGGTCCACATGCAATGACTGAACAAAGTGGTAATCTTAATGCCAGATATTTTGACCTATTGAAGGACAACTCTGATGGACCATTTCAGCCTCATAATTCATCCTGGGGTTGACTGAGACCATGGAGTCAGCATTTTGGCTTAGCTTCTCCCTTTGCCTCATTCTCCTTCATCCCATCCTTTCCACAAATGTTAATGCCCAAGGATTTCCCTAATAGCATTCTGAGCATTAGATTGAATCTCTAATCACTCAATTAGCAAAGTGAGCTTCATCATTGGTGGTAGGTAGAGCACAGGTAGAGCCTAACACAAGCTGGCAGTCCAATTATTACAACTTTCACTGGTGTTAATTGGAATGATACTCCAATGGAAATTATTGCATTAGCGGTGATATTGTTATCATGCTTTTAAAAAGTATAGACAAAAATAGGAAAATGAGGTTAGATGACTTGTTGAGCTTGACTGAAGTCCTAAAAATATAACAAAAGGATGAGAGCAATTAAAAGGCAATTGCAAATAACTTGTGAGAGCCAGATGGCCTTCTTAGTAGCTTATGTGGAGGCTTTAATCACCTATATCTGGAAAGCAGAGCAAGCTAGGAACCAGGCCCAGGACTTAAGACCAAGAAAACTTCCAGAATGAGGAGCTCCACAGGTCTTTTCTCCAGTGAAATGACCACAAATGGTGAAAATTATAAATAACAACCATTTAAAATCTCTGGAAATTGTCCAAAGGGAATGTAGCAAATGAAAAACATTCATTCAAGAAAATCTAACTAAATATCACTAAAAACAGTGAGAATCTGTGGCATTTGAGACATAATAGCTCCTTTCCTCCCTCCCATTTCTCAGTTCCATGTGGTAGAAACTATACTCCAGGTAGCTACAGCTCTACCTGGCTCTATACTCAGCCCCTCACCAGTTCCTAGTAGAGGGAGTCACTATCTCTTAGGGAGGCACAAGCCATCAGCATTTCTGAGGCTCCTATCTCTGTGTTTCAGAGGCTTTATTCTAAGCAAAAATGGCTGAAGGGTCTAGGATTCTCTTCCTTTTCCCAGACTCCACATGTGGAGTAGAAGCTCTACTCAAGGCTCAAAAAGCCAATAACGCCAGTACCCTGATTGCTTTCACCTCAGTTCACTCATTGGGTGGAAGTTCTATACCAGGAGAGGCAAGACAAAAAGAACAGAGCTGATGCTCTGTTTTTCTTTGTTTTTAATATGAAATAAAAAAGAATTATAACATATAGAGTTACCAATATAGTTCTCATTATTAATCAGTAATAAGAACAGAGAATGTTCTTAAAACATACAGATTTTCAAAAGTACATTCAAAGTAGATAATAGTAGACCTAATAATTTAGTCACGCCTTTCAGTTAAAATCTGCATTTTCAAAGTTTTAGATTAATCCTTTAAATAATAATTCCTTATTAATTTATGTGATTAGAGCAGTGTTATCTTCCATGCTGTTAAGTAGTCATCATGCATATTCTTTTTAAATATAAACTATAATTATCAGTCGAAGGTAATCTGTCATTAATATAGCTAAATATTTTTGTTATGAGAAGCACTTGCCAAAAAGACAAAAATTGTTTTCCTTTTTAACTCCCTGGGGGAAAATATATCTGTTCTTTTAACTCTTTTTCCAGAAATCTAATACTTTGGAGACTTAAGACTGGCCAGACACTTGAACTCAGGCACATACTGAAAGATTGGGTCATACTATTTTTTTGAAATTCTTACATTTCTTCCCATCAAAGAAAAAAATCTTTAACCCATGTCCTCAAGATGCTCATACATAAAGCAATAGATGACATTTGTTTCGTCATTTTAATCCCTTTAAAAATGTCTAATTCATTCAGCTCACCAGTTCATATAAGGCCCTTGAAGAAGGTGTTAAATCATCTCCATTCAGTCAGCGTTAGTCATGAGTTTGAAAAATTTTGGTTCACACCCATTTACCTCATAATAACTATTGAGAAACTGATCCAAACCATTTCTGGGTCAGTTAATGCATTTTTTTCAAATCTAGAATTCTATAAAATAACAAATGTAATATCTATGGTTTAGTTTCTTCACAACACAAAAAATACACACACATGTATTTTTTTTTTTTTTTTTTTGAGACAGAGTCTCACTCTGTTGCCTGGGTTAGAGTGCCATGGCATCAACCTAGCTCACAGCAACCTCAAACTTCTGTCCTCAAGCTATCCTACTGCCTCAGCCTCCCAAGTAGCTGGGACTACAGGCACACGCCACCATGCCTGGCTAATTTTTTCTAGCTATTTTTAGTTGTCCAGCTAATTTCTTTATATCTTTTTAGTAGAGACGGGGTCTTGCTCTTGCTTAGGCTGGTCTGGAACTCCTGAGCTCAAACAATCTGCCTGCCTCAGCCTTCCAGAGTGCTAGGAATACAGGCACACACATGTATTTTTAAACACATACTTTGTAACCATAATGGGAGAAACAAAACATTTCTTATGCTTGTGTCTCACATATGTGTTCCCAAGGCCAGTGGGACTTTCCTAGTCATTACTACTTAGTTAAGGTTGCTTGAAGTTTGATCAATGGTTAGGGAAATCCAAAGTACTGAAATTTCTTTGAATTCTTGGGGGCTATCTCTGATATGTATGACATTGACTTAACTATGAAACTTAACCCTTGCCTTTCCTTCTACAAAATAATCTACTTATACAAAGCAATTTTGGCTGTTTAATAGACATTGCTGAAAATGCAGGGGTGTTAGAAAAGGGTCACTTTGCTTGCCATTCAACTAATAACTAAAAATTTCATGAAAGATAATTTTGTTCTCAAAAGTCCTTTAGTTGATCCAAGAAGCTCTGGGTTTTAGCCATCTTGTTGGCTTCTCTCATCTTCCCTCTTATTTGTCCTGTCTTCTTGCATTCCCTCACCCCCATACCATTTTAGAACCATATGAAAATGGAGGATTCATTCACCTAGGTAATTGAGAGGAACAAAAATATTTAAACTTAATGGAGTTAAAGACGAGATAATTGAGGGTAGACACTATCAAACTATAAAAATTTGTGTTACACATTTTTTTAAGGGAATTAGAGGGAATATTTACCTCCATCCCCTAATACTCTTAGAATGGTAGAATAAATTGCACTTGGAATCAGGAAGTCTTATTAAAATGTTTTGTTTGGGGAATAGTTTTGAGTCTGAGCTTCTCTAGAATCCTAAACAGATACCACCTCTCCCTTTCCGAAGTTGCACTACTATTTCTAAAATTAGCAACTTGGAAATTAAAATTAGATGAGAAATATCAATGATAATTATTATATTGGAGAAGATCTAGATCTTTTCAGTCTCCTGGTTTTTCCTGGACTATTTGTGATGACTATTATTACCAGCATTATCTATTCTTTAGGCTCTCTTTACCAAAACACATTTTCGTAAGACACCATTCCTGAAGACACTTGGTATGAGGGGCTCAGAGTCCAGAACAGGAGCAAAGTCACTTGGCAACATTGTTTATTCGCAGGGCAAGCCTATGTTTCTCCACCCTAATGGTTGACTCTGTTTATTTCTGAGACAGACATTGTGGAAGTAAAGGCCAAATACCCAACTGAACCAGGCATTAGGATCAGATTCTACCTGAGTATGGTTTAGATGGTCTTTCCTCAACTTGAATCATGTGTACTCTTTCAAACTCCCCTTGCCTAAATTCAAATTATTATTTTTTTTAAATTTTAACAACTTCATTGAAATATAATTTACATATCATGCAATTATATTGAAATATAATTTACATATCATGCAATTAATTCAGTTTGAGTATACAATTAAATGATTATTAGTAAGTTTACTAAGTTGTACAGTTATTCACATAAATCAGTTTTAGAACATTTCCTCCCCCCTATTGAGACCCCTAATTCCCATCCCCAACTACATTTCAAGTATGCCCCTCCTTTAATCTTAATCTAATTAATAAGGATATTTGCAGATTCGTTATATAGCCTATAGAGAAATTTCAGGGAGTCATTTACACAAATCATTTATTTTTACAAAATATGGAATCCCCCCCAAACAAAAAATTTTCCTAATAATGAAATGCATAGTGTGATTTTTTTTTTTTCTTTTAAAGGTTTTCCTTTCTCTCAGAAGCTGTGATTCACTGGTTCTGGCTATTTATGGTATACCCACTATGTGTTCTTTGACCTCTGTGTAATTTATTTAAACCCAAGCTCAATAACTTTAAATACAGTTATCACAATGCTTCAAACAATGGTCAGTGGTCTGTGAAGAGGCACTGCCCTGTCTCATTAAACTAAAAAGCCCCAACAGTCTGAAATAAGCAATATATAACTGCCTTAAAATTAGATATGATATCTTATAAAAATATGTGCAGTGCAGCCTTGACCTTTGTGCTAATTAAACCTCCCTGGCAGCTGACTATTCTTGCACACACACACACTTTTTTAAATAGTCATATTATTTACAAAGGCAGCACTGTCAAATCCCCACAAGTATGCTATTTTCTTCCTGGATGATCTGGCTGTCTTCCATAGCAGGCTTTGTGTTTACAGAAGATGTCAGAGTCAGGTAAAACTGTGAGAGGCAGAAATACGATAACAACAGCATGGAGCAGACCAGGGAAGGAGAAATATAGGAATCCCAGAGGAGCCACGGAGTCAGAAAGTAGAAAAGAGGAAGTGTGTCAGGGATTGGTGTTCTAGGTGTGGCCACAAGGGTATGTGAGCCAGAATGAAGATCTGTGACATGACGGTGTGGTGGTGTGGGCTGGAAGAGAGATGGGATTTGAATGATTAGCAATGGCTCATACCAGTTCTAGAATTATTCTTTCATTTATATACTTTATAGATAATTTATTAAACACATAACCATAGGCACTTTGCTAACTGCTGAGGACATGGTGTTAAGTAAGACAGATAGGGTTGCTCCTCAAGTAGAGATTACTGTTAAGAGCATCTAAGAACAATAATGAAGGAGAATGTCAGTTCAGGTCCAGCAAGGTGCCTGGGGACAACCAATAACTAGTAGTGACATTCTGCAGTGGGAGCATCAGAAATGAGTGTGAATAATAAGCACTCACACTGGGTAACAGATTTAAACCTAAGGTATGAAACTATTAGAATTCTAGAGGAAAACGTTGGAAATACTCTTCTAGACATTGGCCTAGGCAAAGAATTTACGAAGAAGACCCCAAAGGCAATCACAGCATCAACAAAAATAAATAAATGGGACCCAATCAAATTAAAAAGCTTCTGCACAGCCAAAGAAACTGTCACGAGAGCAAACAGACAACCTACAGAATGGGAGAAAATTTTTGCAATCTACACATCCGATAAAGGGCTGATAACTAGAATCTATTTAGAACTCAAGAAAATAAGCAAGAAATAATCAAACAACCCTATCAAAAAGTGGGCAAAGGACGTGAACAGAAACTGTCCAAAAGAACACAGAATAATGGCCAACAAACATATGAAAAAATGCTCAACATCTCTAATCATCAGGGAAATGCAAATCAAATCCACAATGAGATATCACTTATCTCCAGTGAGAATGGCCTTTATTCAAAAGTCCCAAAACAATAAATGTTGGCGTGGATGCAGAGAGATAGGAACACTCCTACATTGCTGATGGGACTGCAAACTAGTTCAACCTCTGTGGAAAGCAATATGGAGATACCTGAAAGCTATACAAGTAGATCTACCATTTGATCCAGCAATCCCATTACTGGGCCTCTACCCAGAAGAACAAAAGACACTCTATAAAAAAGAAACCTGCACTCGAATGTTTATAGCAGCACAAGTCACAATTGCAAAGATGTGGAAACA
>CAUYRT010089433.1:0-26049 GCA_963574885.1 Lepilemur ruficaudatus
ATACAAGTAGATCTACCATTTGATCCAGCAATCCCATTACTGGGCATCTACCCAAAGGAACAAAAGACACTCTATAAAAAAGACAGCACTCAACTGTTTATTGCAGCACAATTAACAATTCCAAAGATTTGGAAACAGCCCAAGTGCCCATCAATATATGAGTGTATTACTAAAATGTGGTATATGTATACCATGGAGAACTATTCAGCTACAAGAAACAACCGTGATATAGCACCTCTTGTATTTTCCTGGATAGAGCTGGAACCCATTCTACTAAGCAAAGTATCCCAAGAATGAAAGATTGGTTTAACATTTGAAAATCAATTCATCTAATCCCTCATATCAACAGGCTAAAGAAGAAAAATCACTTAATTACATAATTTTTGCATAAAAAGCATTTGACAAAATTAAAATGTTTTTATCATAAAAACTCTGAGAAAAATAATAGTAGAAGGGCATTTCTTAAATTTGATAGCGCCTAGAGAAAACCTTCATTATGCTTAATGGTAAAAGACGGAACAGGCTTTTCCTCTAAGGTCAAGAACAAGGCAAGGAAGGATGTCTGCTCTAACTATTCTTATTCACTATAGTGCTAGAAGTTCTAATTAATATAATAAAGCAAGTAAAGGAGATAAAAGACATACAGATTGGAAAGAATGAAATAAAACTGTCCATATTTGCAGATAATATGATTGGCTATGCGGAAAATCTGAAGAAATCTACAGAAACCTTTTAGAAGTAAAAGGTAAGTGAGCACAGTCTCAGGATGAAAAAATAAAAAAGCAAACAGAATCAACTGTATTTCTAAATATTAGCAATGAACGTGTGGACACCAAAATTAAAAGTGCATTACCATTTATAGTTACTAAAAAATTAATACAAAAGTATACATATAACAAAATATGTACAGGATTTTCATGCTGAACACTACAAAATGCTAACCAAAGAAATCAAAAACCTAAATAGGAAAAACATCCTATGTTCTCCCCAAATTTATACATAGGTTTAATGCGATTCCTATCAAAACCCCAGGAAGATTTTTTTGTAGATACAGATTATTTCCAAATCTATACAGAAAGGTAATGGATCTAGAATAGCTAAAACTATTTTGAAAAAAAAAAAAGAATAAAGTATGTCTATCCAATTCAAAAATTTAATATCTGTCAAGACTAAGTGGTATTAGCAAAGAGATAGACACATGGATCAATGAAGCAGGATAGAGAACCCAGAAATAAACCAACATATATTACATATTCCCAGCTGATTTTTTACAAAGGTTAAAAAGTAATTCAATGGAGGAAATATAGCTTTTTCAAAAAAAAATGCTAGAGCATTTGGACATCTATAGGGGGATTATATCAACTATATTGTATACCAAAACCAGTGGTTGGCTATGGGAATGGTTGATTAGATAAGGAGAATCAGATGCTGTCCTAAAAGAGAAGGGTGAGAGGTGGCAGCAACAACATAAAGTCATTACTTTACTGCCCTTGGGATGGGTTAGAACCTCACACACAGCATGTGCCAACAAGGTAGAACCAGGTTAGAAACAGCAATCAGCCAGATATAGTGAATATACTGAGACCAGAATCTAGCACTTCATTAACTGAGCTTCACTAACTGAGTCAGGAGAAATTCCAGCCAGGCAAAGGTGGGCTACTCCTCCAGGAAGATAACAAAAACATGCTACCTGGAAGTGTGTGAGACTAAAGAAACCAAGTATAAAGAGAGTGTGTGCATATCTTGCAGTGTAGACGTGTTTCCCAAAGTTGTACCAGCTTTTTGTAGCTTCTGTCCACTGCTCATATCCCCGTTATTGCTGTCTGCCTCTAGTAGAATACAGGTGCAGTAGTGGAAAAACACAGTTCTTAGGGGACAGGTGGACTTTTCTGGTGGAGGTTATGGAATGTCAGGGAGGTACCAAGGATAAGCAGCACAGTGACCTGAGAGCTAGGAACCAAATATCTCTGAAACAATCAGCCAACTTATCAGGGAGAGGAAACAGGAAGGGTGATAATTCCAGCTGTTGGAGGGCCAATGAGAAAATAATGGTAGTGCTTATAATTTGCATTCATACTGTTGAGTATAGCTGACATGGCCTAAGAAAATCTTTTGTACACATTGATTTATTTTAAAAATGGAGGAAAGAATTGTCTGCCAGGGTCAGGATTAAGGTGGGATGAAGGATGCCAAGTTATATAAGTATAGAGTTGGATACTATATTTAAAATTTTGATCATTTTATCACATTTTTTACCTTAATTTTAATGTTTTAACACTTAGCATTAAAAAAATTATTTCTCTTGATTGTGAGTTTTGGAGGGTCCCCTTAAATTTTGTGCTTAAGGTTTGTGTCTCCTTCTGCCTCATCCTAGCCTATATCCTATTGTCTGTAGCAAGAGGACCCAGCCGACACACATAGGTCACAGGGCAAAGCCAGTAGAAAATGTCAAAATGAAGAAAATGAGAAAAGGAAATGGAAGAAAGCCAACAAGGTTGACTCCAGCACTTGAGAAGGAAAGATAATGGAAATACTATGTTGGGTGTGAGATTTCTACCCTCAAAGGCAGATTTTGACTCATTCACATTTGTTCAGGCTCTGAAAGACAACAGTAAGAATTACCATTTAATAGAGTGCTTATATAATGTGGAGGCATAGGTTAAGAATCTTATTTATATTATTATAACTAATCATCACCTTTGCTTTATTAAATGTCCATTAATAATGCTCAGTTGTACACAGTGGGAAATTTGAATTTTCTTAGTTAAGTACACTTTCCAAGGGCATGAAGTTAGTAAGTGGAGAAGCATGGCTGGGGCCCATGTCTATGTAAATGCAAACTTCACAGCCTTAATTACTGCTCATACCTACCTACTCCTACAGTCAAGAAAGGGTATGAGTCAAAAGAAGCTGAAGAAAGTCAAGACAGTATTTGCCTTCTGATAATGTCTTTCCTGCTCCTTAAATAGTGTACATAGCACATGTTCCCAAACTGGAAACAAAAGCTTGTCTGGACTTCAATAATTCATTGGCCATATGTTTTTAAAGCTGAAGGACCATCCAGTTAACCAACCACACTGGGAAACACATGCAGAACCTGGCAGAATTAAGTGAAAAGTACTAATGCTTACTCTTACTCCCACCCCAATCAGAGGAGAACTAAAATGATCAGTGTAATATCAGCCAGAAAGAATGCTCCTCAGCCCATCAAAGGCCTCTGAGTTTAGGGACTTGACTGTGTTGGCTTGAGCACCTGCTACCACTCCAGGCATAATAAGAATACAATACTGGAAAGTAAGAGCGTGAGACAGTTACAGCATGCTTTTCACTCTCTGTATATTGCATATATCTGGACATAGCAGTATAGTGCACTGGAAGCCAAGTGAGATCCCCTGAGGCTGACCAAATGAGGTCAGTAACTCATCAGTCCCCAAGGACATGCTATAGACTTCTATCTATAACATAAAGAAAGTACATAAGTGGAAACGTGAATAATTCTGAATAAGGCTATCAGAGTGCATACCCCTATAGTGCCAAAGGGAATTACTGAAAAGCCTATGTCAGAAATACCAGGAAAACAGTAACAGCTGGTGCCAAAGCATTCTAGTTTTGTAGAGAAGGACTTTAACTCTCATCAGAATTTAGATTAATAAAAATGTTAATTGCTGGTATAAAAAGGCTTAGATATCCCACAATAGAAAGACTAGAGAATACAGTCTTTGTATTATTTCAGTTTGAAAGTTTTATTTATACAATAATCCTAAGAGGTTAACCACTCATAATTCTTTGTTTTAGTAGTGAATTATAAGAGCTTAGTAAATGTTCATTATCATAACAATACCAATTTTTAATTTTCCAAAAAGTAAACATACTTTTTAGATTAAAAACTAGACAGCATTCTATCTATTTTTCCTAAATCTTACTAAAAGATTAATATCAATTCCTGACAAGCCACTTCTCTTTTCAAAAAGATTACACTTAAGGAAGGATTTTCTTCTTACTCTTCAGGGAAGGAATTGAAAAAAGATAAGCAAAGAGACATGCCACAGTGCACCACGGGGTAGCACTTAAGTCAGCCTTACCCTACCTCCACCCCAAAGAAATTCAAAGTGGCAGAAGTGCCAATGAAACTAAATGCATATATTTTAAGGTGGTATTCTATAAACAAAACGTAAATCTTCAGTAAATATTAAGAGTAATCCACATTTATCCAGGCCTAGTTATGATCCCTGCCTTATTAACAGGGCTGCAAGGAAAACTCTGCTGTACTCACAGTCTTCAGACACGACTAGCAAGCAGCCCTATGCAGGCAAGTGATACTGAGCACTTGAAGTATGTAACTCCAAGGGACACAATTCTCCATAGTAGTCACTGAAAATGACAGCCCTTGGAGTGGGCATTGTGCAGCTTGCACAGCTGTCTGGTTTGACCCTGGACACACTGACATCAGAAAACAAAACTGCATGTAACAAACAGCTTTTTAAAAACTGAGTTAGCTCTATTTTAGAAATAGCTTGAGCTAGATATTCCAAGCCTGGCAGGCAGAACAAAAAGAAGGCTCAAATCAATGGAGGAACATGAAGCTTCTTTCAGAACTATCAATAGTACTTACTTTAAAATTGGGCTTTCAGTCAGCTTCAATAGCCAAGGTCTATCCATTTTGGTTTTTTTTATTATTATTATTTTAAAAATTGTAGGGGTACAAGTGGTTTTTTGTTATGAAGATAAATTATATCATGCTAAAATCAGGACTTTCATACTGGAATAGTGTGGATTGTACTCTATAGGTAGATTTTATCCTTCACCCCACACCCCTCCTCCTCCTTCATTTTCAACGTCCATTACTGCTCTTTATGACCATATATATTTTTCATTTAGCTCCCACTTAAAAGTGAAAACGTGGTTATCTGTTATTCCATTCCTGAGATACTTCACTTAGGATAACGGTCTCCAGTTCCATCCAGTTTGCTGCAAAAGATATTTCATTACTTTTCATGGCTGATTAGTACTGCATGGTATATATACCACATTTTCTCTATCCACTTATCAGTTGATGGGCACTTAGGCTGATTCTATACCTTTGCTATTGTGAATTGTGCTGAATAAACATTTGGGTACAAATGTCTGTTTTCTTAAATGACTTCTTTTTCTTTGGGTGGATAACCAGTAGTGGGTTGTTGGATCAAATGGTACGTCTACTTTAAGTTCTTTGAGGAATTTCCATACCGCTTTTCATAGCAATTGTACAAATTTACATTCTCACCAATGGTGTATAAGTGTTTCCTTTTCACTACAACCATCCCAACATCTATGTTTCTTTACTTTTTGATAAAGACAATTTTGACAAGGGCAAAGTGGCATCTCGTTTTCATTTGCATTTCCCTCATAACTAGTGATGTTGAGCATTTTTTCTTAAGTTAGTTGGCCATTTATCTATCTTGTTTTGAGAAGAGCCTGTTCATGTTTTTACCCACTTTTTGATGGGGCTATTTGTTTTATTCTTTCTGATTTGTTTGAATTCTTTGCAGATTCTGGATATTAGCCCTTTGTCAGACACATAGTTTGCAAATATTTCCTCCCATTCTGTAGGTTATCTATTTACTGTTGATTATTTCCTTTGCTGTATAAAAACGTTTTAGTTTAATTAAGTCCCATTTATTTAATTTTGTTGTTGCTGTATTTGCTTTTGGGTCTTACTCATAAAATTCTTTGCTTAAGCCAATGTCTAGAAGAGTTTTTCCTACATTTTCTTCTAGAATTTTTATGGCTTCAGGTCTTACATTTAAGTCTTTAATCCATCTTAATTTTCATATATGGTAGGAGATAAAGATCTTGTTTCATTCTTCTACAGGTGACTATCCAGTTTTCCCAAAACCATTTTTTGAATAGGGCATCCTTTCCCAGGTGCATGTCTCTCTGGTCCAGAGTTCTTTTTTTTAGGAGAGGATTTTTTGTTTGTTTGTTTGTTTGTTTTACCCTTTCAATCTCATTACTCATTATTGTTCTGTTCAGGATTTCTATTTCTTCTTGATTCAAGCTTGGGAGATCATGTGTTTACAAAAATTTATCATTTCCTCTAGTTTTGCTACTTTGTGTGCATAGAGATTTCATAGTAGTCACGGATAATATTGTGGTATCAGTTGTAATGTCTCCTTTTTCATTTCTGATTGAGCTTATTTGGGTCCTTTCTCTTCTATATTTGCTTAATCTAACTAGAGGTCTATCAATTTTGTTCATCGTTTCAAAGAAACAACTTTTTGTTTTGTTGATCCTTTGTATTTTTTGTTTGTTTCCATTGCATTTAGTTCTAGTCTGAATTTTGTTATTTCTTTTCTTTTTTTAGTTTTGTGTTTCGTTTTCATTTGCTCTTCTTTTTCTAGTTTTTTTTTTAGACAGAGTCTTGCTCTGTCACCCAGGCTAGAGTACAGTGGTGTCATCACAGCTCACTGCAACTTCAACTTCTAGGCTCAAGTAATTCTCCTGCCAAAGCCTCCCACCAAGTAGCTGGGACTACAGGCACGTGCCACTAAGACTGGCTAATTTTTTCTATTTTGTTAAATAGAGACAGGGTCTTCCTGTTGCTCAGGCTGGGTTTTTTAGTTCCTTGAGATGTGACATTAGGTTGTTAATTTGTGTTATTTCTGTCTTTTTGACTTAAGCATTTAAGGTTATGAAACTCCCTCTTAACACTGCTTTTACTGTACCCCATAGACTTTGGATGTGTGTGTATCAGGATTGTTGTTCAGTTCGAAAGTCTTTTTATTTCCATTTTAATTTTATCATTGTCCCAACAATCACTCATCAATAGGCTGTTTAATTTCCATGATTTTGTGTAGATGTGAGAGTTCCTCTTGAGGTTGATTTCCAGTTTTATTCCACTGTGATCTGAAAAGATACATGGAATGATTTCAATTTTTCTGAATCTACTGATATTTGTTTTGTGGGCTAACATATAATCTATCTTGGAAAATGTTCCATATGCTGATGAGAAGAACATATATTCTGCAGTTTTGGAGTAGAATGTTTTGCAGATGTCTGTTAGGTCGATTTGTTATGGAATTCTGTTTAAGTTCAGTGTTTCTTTGTTGATCTTCTGCCTCAATGGTCTGTCTAGTTCTCTCAGTGGAAGGTTAAAGGCACCAGCAGTTATGATGTTGCTGCTTATTTCTATGCTTAGATCTAGTAGTAGTTGATTTATGAATCTGGGAGCTCCTTTGTTTGGTGCATGTATATTTAGGATTATTAAACCATCTTATTGAATTGGACCCTTTATCATTATATAATGTCTTTGTCTTTTTTTTAACCATTGTTGATTTATAACCTATTTTATCTGATATGAAAATAGCTATTCCTGCTCACTTTTGGTTTCCGTTCATGTGGAATATTCTTTTTACAACTCCTTACCTTGAGTCTATGAGTATACTTGCAAGTTAGATGGGTTTCTTGGAGACAGCAGATACAGTATTTTTTTCATCCATTCAGCCAGTCTATTATATCTTTTAAATGAAACATTAAGACCATTTATGTTCAATGTTAGTATAGACATGTAAGATACCGTTTTGTTCATCATGTTGAATGATACCTAGTTGCTTTGTTTTCTCTTTTGTGTTACTGTTTTATAAGATTTGTGAGCTTTAACTTTTGAATGTTTTTACTTTGGTGGGTATCAATTGTTCTTTTCCATGTACAGAGCACTTTCAAGCATTTCCTGTATGACAAGTCTAGTGGTGACAAATTTTCTTAGTGTTTGTTTTTGTGGGAAGACTTTATTTCTCCTTCATTCATTAAACCCCATTTTGCAGGATATGAAAGTCTTGACTGGCAGTTATTCTGTTTTAAAGACTAAAAACGGGGCTCCCAATTCCTTCTGGATTTTAAGGTCTCTGCTGAGAGGTCTGCTGTCAGACTGATGGGTTTTCCTTTGTAAGTTACTTGTTGCTTTCATCTCACAGCCTGTAGGATTTTCTCCTTCACTTTGACTTTGGTCAGGCTAATGACTGTATGCCTTGGTGATAACCCATTTGCTATGAATCTCCCAGGTGTTCAATGACCATCTTGTATCTGACTATCTAACCTTCTAGCGATACCAGAGAAATTTTCCTCCATTTTTCTCTCAAATAGGTTTTTCATGCTTATTGCTTTTTCTTTTTCTCTCCCAGTAATACCTATAATTCTTATATTAGCTTACTTTGCATAATCCCATATTTTTCACACTAATTGTTCATTCTTCTTTTTTCTACATTTTTTTACTTCCTGGTTTACTTCAAAATCCTGATTTTCAAGCACTAAAATTCTTTCTTCTGCTTGGTACTGTAGTCTGTTGTTAAAGCTTTCTGATATATTTTGAAATTTCCTAAATAACTCTTTCATTTCGTTAAGTTCCATTATCTGTTTTCTAATGTTATCTCCTTTGTGAAGATTTAATTCATGCTGTGAATTATTTTTTTAATTTCTTTGAGATAGTTTTCTACCACCGTCTCAATTCCACTCATCTTGCTTGTCATCCATAATCTGAATTCCATATCTGTCATTTCAACAATTTCCCTTTGTTGGGAGTTCATTACTGGAGAGCTATTATGATCCTTTGGAGGTGTCAAGACAGTCTTTTTTTTAACGTTGCTGGAGTTTTTATTCTGGTTCATTCTCATCTAAAGTCACTTCTCTCTCAGCTCAAAACTGATAGAAGATATGGTACACCTATTCTCCTTTGCTGGGACCTCTGTCACTCATTTAAGATAGGGATGGGTCTCTGGATGGTGGGCTTAGGTCCTACTCTGGAAGTTTGACCACGCAGGAGAGGGTTGAATGCACTGTGAGCCTTTAATGATGCTTCTGTCCTGCATCTCCCCTGTTCATCTGTGGTTGTCACTAGGCCACTGTGGCAGGGCCAGGCCCTGGTACCAAGTGTGCACACCAGATGGGGCTGGCCAGCAGGATGGGGCATGTACGTGGATGGAGAAGGTATGCTGGGCATGGCACTCACATGTGCAGACTTGAGCAGCTGAGGTGCCAGGTGCATAGGCAGGGTAAGGTCGATGCAAGGCGTGGTATACAGCACAGCAGGTACACAGGGCATAGCATCTCCATAGGCCCTCAGGGTGTGGGGTGGAAGGGGTTCCCAGTGCAAAGTGGCCTAATAGGTCACAGGCAGGGTGAGTGGGAACTCTGGACAGAGTGGACCCTCAGGGCAGGGTACCTATGTAGTATGGAGCAGGTCCATGGAGCATGGCAATCAGGCATGTGGGGCCAGAGCAGTGGTGGGACAGGGTGTAGGGGTGGGGCAGGGTGTACACAGGATGCAGTACCCAAGGCACCTGTGCAAGATGGCACAGGTCCATAGCGTGCAGTCTACCCTGACCCAAATGCTGTGGCTGCACTGGCTTTTATCCCACTTGAGGCCTTTCAGACAGCAGTGGCAGTGACAGGAGTCCAGCTACCCTGGAAGTGGGCAGTGGGTGCAGAAGGCTAAAGGCATGTGTTCCACCTGGGTCCTATGGGAAGTGCAATTGAGTAGGATTGCCCAAGCCACAGCAGTAGGCACCAGGCCCATCCTGCTCTGCTCAGAGGCCCTGGCAGCAGCAGTCGTACACATCACCTGCCCATGGGGCATTCACAAGTGCTAGGATTCCCTGCTCCATCCCCACCTGACCTGTGGGGGAGGAGGGACAGGGGCAAGGAGGAGGCAGGAGTCACAGATATGACCCCTGGGCAAAAGTAGCTTTCTGAGTTTGGGAGGTTACAATGGTACCAGCCGCTGTGCACAGGACTCACTCACAAGCCAAGTGTCCCTTCTCTCCAGAGCAACACAGCTGCACAGCCTCCAATCAATTTTCTCTATCAGTCCAGTGGCCTGCTGCAGTGGAGGAGCCCTCCTGCCAGTCCAATTGCAGTATCCTCAGGGGAAGTGTGGAGCCTGGGGATTCTCTCCTCTGTACCTTTCCCACCTGTGGGCACCTTCCCTAATAACTGCTGGTTCTGCTGAACAGTTCATCCCACTTCTATCTTCTTCACTTCATTCCCTCTTCCATTCACGGATTCCCAGAGCTGTCACTCAGATGATCAATCTGCAGGTGGGTATCTATTTGTCGCTTTTAATCAGTGAGAGCAGCATTGTGCATGATGCTTGCAGCGCCCCCCTCCCCCTGCCAATCCCAGTTTGGTTTCCATTGACTTTTCATCTCTGCTTCAACTCCCACTTGTGCTCCACCCACCCCATCACCTGATATCTGAGCAGCCTGAGACAGAACAGGAGGTGGGGGGAGAGAAAAGAGACAAAAATTAAATATTAAATTCATCATGTAGAGATGGTTGAAATAAAAAGTAAAAATGGCCTTTTGCATTTGTTATTCAATAGATGCCAATTTATTTGGTTTTTATTTAAATACTTATATTTTGATGCATTTCTTCATCCAAGAGTACACACTTGAGCAGGAAGTAATATCAGACAGTAAGGAAGCCTCCAAAGCAAATCAAATTCCAGAATTCTTATAATTGACATCACATAGGATATTTTGGGGAGCCCAAATCAAGGGTGTTATAAGAAGGATGAACAGTACAAAGTAAAGCTGGAAGTAAACATTCAGGTAGAACTCACCAGAAATCCTTTAGCCTGGTCTTTATTTTCTCTCAACACTGACACTTGTTTTTCCAACCCCCAAACCCAACTTTCACCCTGAAAATTTCCCAACCACATTTTGTTCTTTGAATTTCCTAACTGCTCATTTTGAATGGTTTGCAGGATCTACTCGTGTGATCATTTTCCCCTCTAGACCATATTCAAGACAAATTTTTCACTCTCAACTGTTGCCAAAGTAACAGTGACAGGATGGGGAATTTCCTTGTTTTCTCGAGCTCCCTGAAAAAGTGAGAGTAGCTGAAATTCTGAGAAGATTTGAAAAGCATTAAAATGTACTTCTAAATTTCTCACTTGGTTCAAATGGACTGAAAGAAAGAACATTTATTTCCATGACTACTGCAAGTAAAGCCTCAAATCCTCTGGTTTCTCTAAAGTTTTCACTATTGTGGGAGGAAGCATACTGCCTTTCATCAATAAACCTGTAAGGGCTTCAGAGCTTTTCAGTCCTTGTAAGCAATCCCAAAACGATTTAATGCTGTTTTCTGGGTTTTGTTCTTCATCTTTACAGCAATTCAGAATGGATTATAATGAATACAGTTTTGTTTCTAGGCTTCCAATTGCTTTGCAAAATATGCTTTTAAAAGAAATCAAAATTATTTCAATGCTACGAAATTGTTTTTACATTTCTGTATAGACCTGGAAGAAACCTCAAGGATCCATATCAGGCAATTTCCTGGCCGCAAAGTGAAACCACAGTAAAACCATCCCAGAGAAATAAATGTGTCACCTTCTTATAAAGACCTACAAAAGTGGAAATTCCACAGTGTCCTTCAGTTACTCCAAATGTTAACAATCCTTAGCGCTGGCAAATGCATTCTGATCTGTAGAGTCTCATGTTCTAATTAAACCTGATCCACTTGTCCCTCAAATAAGAGATGCATAAGGTGAATATTCACTTTTAATTCATTTCAATGATCATTTATTGAGCAGTTCCTACATTCAAACACTTTATTAAACATCAAAGGTAGAGAATGAAAGATATAATTCCAGTCCTTAAGAAATCTGAAATTTAGTGAGGAAAATAGACATGTAGACATTATAATAATGTTTGTTATAATAAAGACTGGGTAATAGTCAAAATATTTTACTGTCAACATTATGGGCACCAACCTGTCAAAGCAGAGACCTACAGTAGGACCAGAAGAAGGTTCTGTAAGATCCTCTGTTAACGCTGCAATTATAGCATTATGGGGAGATGTAAGAAGTGTGGGCACTGGCCATGATGACCTGGGAACCGAGGAGGTAGCTCAGTAGGTCAAGGCAATGGCTATTTTACAATTGATATAAAATAATCAATATTTTACAACTAGCTCAGCCATTCTGGTTCACAAAAACTATCAATACATAATAGCTTTATATAAAAAAGAACTATTCTTAGAAGTGACCATGCTTACGTGACCACTAGCCTATTCCATGAGTGACCACTGAAGATTTTCTACTATAGTTCTTAATGCTATTCACCTACAATTCTTCCAAGTACACAACAGGATTGCACATTCTTCCTCTTTTGAGGCAAAACATAACTATGTGATTTGCTTTGGAAAGTGGTAGAAGATTTTAAGAGCCAGTAAAGGATTGGATTAGAGTGCCAGGACAAAGGGAGGGATGAGCACTGTAAGCAGAGGGAGAATAAGAACAAAGACAAGGAAATGACACAGGTGTGGATCAGCACAACTAATAGGATGGTAACACGTGATGCATTACAGAGGTAGGCAGAAGTCTGTCATGAAGTAGACGCACAGGATGTCAAGAAATATGGTCTTTATCCTACAGGCAGGAGCAAAGAGGTAACGACAAACAGGGCCTTAACGTTCCCTTCAGCTTGACTAAACTTTAGACAGGTTTCTTCTTGATTCTAGGCTCTTAACTTCCCTTTTTCTTGAAGCATTTACTTTGGGAAACTTGCAATTATAAATTCTTTCTCTGATCCTTGAGATGTATATCTTCTACAGCCAGGAAAGTCTTTCTCAAGGACAGAGACCCGTCCTTTTGAAACGTAATCATTGAGAAATCATTGCCCTACTCATGCATTCTCTGTAAGACGGTAGAATCTTAACTTTGATAAGCACCAATTATCAAACATGAGTGGCCTGATAACATTGATCAACTTCCCTCCAACAGTCTCCAGTGCTTTTCTACTAGTGCTCTTATATATAAACTACTAGTGCTAATAAACTTTCCCATCTTTTGTTTTAGCAGAGTTGAGTTCAATCCCCCTCCCCTATGGCAACAATCTTGAATAAAATCTTCCTTGCCTTTTTAACTTATCTAGTGCAATTTTCCCTTGAAAGTAAGAATACAAGTAAGGAGGTAATCCAGCAATCCAGATGAGAACCAGTACATGAACATGACCTGATAACTGGGATGTGGGGAGAGAGAGAAAGAGCAAGCATCTGAAGTGGCTCCATGTGCCCTGCGATGTTGCTGCTTTTTGAGATGGAGAGTGAGACAAGAGAAGCTGCAAAGGCAGATTAACAGTGAAGCCAACAAAGTTTCAGCTTCAGGGCCCCTCACTTCCTCAGTACCTTCCAAGGCCAAAGTAGGGACCTAGCAAAATGTTCATATAATCATACATTTGTTTAAACTTTGCCAAAAACAAGATATCTTAGCTGTAACTTGTAAGAACAGTTCAGAATTGCTGGGAATACAACTTCTCTCCATGGGATACACAGTGAGGACAGAAATCAAAACACATGTACCTTCAGCAACGGCAGGCTACCAAAAACAAAAAAAAAAAGAAAAGAAAAAGAAAAAGAGAGGGAGAGAGAAGTTAAAAAAAAAATACATGTACCTCTGACTCTACGTAAAGATGACATTGTAGTAACAGCAGCGTAACTGACTAAATATTCCTTAGCAATTCACAGATTATTTATGGTTTCTTTTTAAAAAGCATTTTACCCAGGCCCTCTTTAAGCATCTTGCTTCTCACAATTTTCCTCACTTCTCTTTCTGGATTGACAGAGAAGTTAAAGAAAATCTCTCTATACCGTTTCCACTGTTGGCTTAATGATTAACACTCATCTCAAAATCTGTCTGTCATCTAAGTGCTCTGAGTGTGCTGCACTATGCTGTATTTGTTCAGGTGTAAAATAGCATACTTATAACTGACCCATTTTTCCCTTTGATGTTAGTAACTTATATTCCAAATACAAGTGTCAAGAAGCCAGAGGCCACAGGATTCCCTGATGTCACTGGCCTGCCCTCTGCAGGGGTCTAACTGGGAAGGGTTATCTTGACTGGTTTGTGCCTCGGTGCCATGATGATAGTGCTGAGATAGCACAGTTTAGTGATTCATTAAGTGGGGCTTTTCAAGCAGAGAGTGTATTATTAACTACAATTAAACCAAAGAAGGACAAAGAGCGAAAAGAATTTTTTTTAAGTTAGTTTTAAATTTTGAAGTGTTCTAGAAAGACACTGGGCTTTCACATTAGTTGTGTGATGCTAGTGTCTTAATTTTCTTGTTTATAAACTGGAGATGATAACATCTATCGCATAGTCTTTGTTTTTGTTTTTTTGCAATTTACAATCTTATTTTTCAAACTGTTAAGTGGTTACTATACCATGAGAGAGAAGTTGGGGGAGCTAGCTATACAGACCAGTTCTATAAGAATCTCACAAATATCTCTTGAGTATTAGAGTCTGATCAGAGGCTTCAATGAGCCTACTGATTTCCAACCTCTATGCCTCCCATATACCTACTTCATTTCATTGATCTCTGAATCTTAAACAGAATGGGCTTACTTTGCTGTGGCAAAGACTGGTTAACTGTTCATCAAATTCATTTATATTCTCCCTAGATTACATTTCCTGGGTGACTAGGTACGTCCATGTGCCTGAGTTTTGAGTAAGCACATTTCTTCCAAGAATGGCCTATGAAAACTTTCCAGGCACAATTCTCCACAGTTTTTCAACTGCTACAGCCCTAATAAATATAACCACGGTGACCATAGAAGCCACTGTCGAGGAAAGTATAGACACTGGAGAAAGGAATCAGGGTCCCTGAATTATTGCTTTGATCAGTTACCAACTGGGAGTACCAGTTCCATCAGTAAGAAAGAAATAATTTTCTCTCATGTTTGAACCATGACATATTTAGAGGTTTATTTTTTAACGGCAGTTGACTTAAATAAAATACCTTCTAAATGATACTAATGTGATTACTAAGAAAGAAATGAGATTTGGACTTTGAAAATGCATTTTCCCATCTCCTTATATAAGAAGGTTATGCAATAGGATTTTTGTGAGGAATAATCAATTTATATAAGGTACCTAGTATGTTGCTCCACTGGTGCTGCTTGCTAGATTATATATGTCATAGTTAACACTGCTATTATTGAGTCAATAGATTTTTCCAAATGAAATCTACTGTGGAATCTCTGACAATGTAACAGTTGCCAAGGACCCTCAGCTGACGGAGCTTGTGTTTAACAATTCTATGTAACAATTCTCCTACTGCTTTGAGAACAATGATGTGATTTTTTTCCATGTTCCTATTTTTGAATTCTCTGCTAATATAAATACTGAAAGTATTATCAGAGTGCCTCCCATGCAGATCTATAATAAATGTCTTTCAAATGAACAAATATTGCAGTTATGGTGTGAATTTTGAAAAGCCAGAAAGTACAATGGCTACCTTTATTAGGGAGGACAGAGTATTTATTAGTAGAGACCTCAGTGAATGTGTTGAGAAAGCTCCCAATAATTGCATAAGCCTTATAAGCCTCATAAAACTTCGCTCTACCCTTGAAGAACAGGTTTGTCGGTATAAAGTTAAGTTTATGTGTCAACCTAACTGGACAACAGGGTACACAGGTATTTGGTCAAATATTATTCTGAGTGTTTTTGTGAGTGTGTTTTTGGATGAGATTAATATTCAAATAAGTAGACCAGTAAAGTAGATTGTGCTTCACAATGTGGGTGGGCCTCATCTATTCAGCTGAAGGCCTGAATAGAACAAAAGGCTTACCCTGTCCCAAATAAGAAAGAACTCTCTTTCTTGACAGCCTTCAAACTGCAACATCAGCTTTTCCAGTTTGTATAGCAGACTGCTGGCCTCTGGACACAAACTGGGACGTCAGCTCTGCAGATTTGGGACTTGCCAGCCTCCATGTGCATGAGCCAATTCCTTATGATAAATGAATAAATAAATAACCAACAGGTGACATATACATCCTAAAGAGAACAAATATATATGCTATGTTTCCCTGGGGAACCCTAATACAGTAGGGTGAACACGTTTAATTCAATTTCAGACTTCTTGAATCTGTCATTCCTCCCATATATTTCATATACTGAAAATACACCTTGGATTACTTAAGTGCATTTTTTTTAGCCTAAAAATATCATACATTAAAGGCAAAATCCCAAAGGACTTGTTC
The DNA here is from genome assembly GCA_963574885.1 of Lepilemur ruficaudatus. Taxonomy (NCBI): domain Eukaryota; kingdom Metazoa; phylum Chordata; class Mammalia; order Primates; family Lepilemuridae; genus Lepilemur; species Lepilemur ruficaudatus. The sequence continues at coordinate 16,015 of CAUYRT010089433.1, forward strand.
TGCTGACCATTCATCACTCTTTACAAGCAGCTTAGAATGGGCATAATACTATAACCTTGGTGTGGGGGAGTCAAAAACCTCTTTGAATGTCTAACGGAAGCCGTATCCTCCATTAGAATGAAAACCCCACCATGGGAGGAACTGTATCTTGTTTATTACTCTATTTCCAGTGCCTGGGACAGTAGTTGGTGTATAATAGACAATAAATATTTTGGAATGAAAGCATAAATAAATGAACCCGCCACAAGAAACATGCATAGATATACACTCATAGACTCAAACCAAACATAATTTTGCCTACAACGTCCAGACTTCATGAAATCTCATTTGTGGTCCTTAGTTTAAGAAGACCTATTCTAAAAGCTTCCAGCTAGGGATAAATTTATTATTGCTTAACAGTTTCTATATTTTTCTATTTGTGGATTTTGACATTATACATGTTTAAGAAAGTGACTTAGAGAAAAACAGACGGAATCTAAGAGGCAAGAAAGAAACAGAAATAGACAACCAACCTCCAGAAAACAATGCACTAAAGCCCTCAGGTTCTAGTCTGGTGAGCTTGCCTGACAGCACCATATTACACACCATATTTTTTCCAGAGAGATATGTAGATTTAAACATATCTTTTTGATTTCTTCTTTTCCAATAGTAAGTATAATATAATGGATTTGTGTTTCATGAATCGGTTTCTAAATTATTCCATAGAACTGAGGGAGGAAAGAACGTAATAAATGTCAGACTTTGATAAGTCCATAAAAGTTCTTTAAAGTCCAGCTTATCAGAGCCCATGAGTATAATCCTTAGCAGTGTCATAAAATACAGTAAAAGCCATAGGGTTTTAGGTTCAGTGGAACTGTGAAGATACTAACCTACTGCTACTTAACCAAGGCTAGGAAAGGAATTGTCTTTAACAGAACTCCACTGAATTCAGATAGCAGGAAACTCAGCTCTCAAGATCAACTTGAAAAAAGGTCACTCAAGTCCAAAAGAACATAAGGTGAAAATAAATGAAAGCTAAACAAAAATCAAGGTCATTTAAAAGCTTTCAAAGCAGCAGCAAAAAGTGACATTTTAATGCACTAATGTTTAAATCACATGAAAAGCTAATAATACGAAAATAATTTTATTTTGAAGTAAATGCAGCTCTGAGATGCTAAGTGACTAGTAGGTAGACCTGAGGTTCATAAGCATGTCCTTAAACCACAGTTTTCAGGCTCCAACTGTGACACTGGGAGATTTTATGAAGTGATCCAGCTGGACTAGTCTCCAATCAGAGTGGCTAATGGAAAAGGAAGCCCATCTCAGTAGCATGAAGCTGCTCAAATGACAAAGTAGTGCAAATCCCAAATGTCTGTCACCTAAAAAAAACAGGTTGCCTTTCTCACCAGCAAGACAATTTGTCCACATTTAGTTCCCATGCCGACAGCGAAATAAATGTGAGGATGACAAGATAGGACTGATCTTATATACTTTGTCTATTTTAATCTGCTCGCATCAGTTTTCTCCTTGCCAGCAGGTATCCTCCAGCTGAGGAAATTAAATAATGGTGTGGTCCGCCTGTGATTCACATATGTTGTGAACCAGGTAAGCAGTAACCAACTTATTCTAGATATATAGACTTTATTTGCCTTTGTCATAAACAAGAGGGAATATTTCAGGAAATCTGTACTTCAGTGAAATACACAGGATGTTTTGACATTTAAGAATCACAGTTTTCCTGTACAGGATTATAGATAATATGCCCACAGGTGTTTTGACGATTATATAATCTTAGTGTTTATTTCCAAAATACTTATCAGGAAATGAAACACGTTAGTTGGATACTTTTACTAGTCATTTGCAGGCTTTTAAAAAATAAATTTGAATATAGCTTGTTTCTTCTGATCTCTTCAGAAAAAAATGTTTTTTTCTCTTTATGCTATGCCTGGTTGCAAACCATTACTCCGAATTATATTTTACAAAAATATTTTACAATATTTTACAATATTCTATATACTAAATAGAATATTGGTCATATAATAGAAAAGCTCATAGCTGATATTCCATTTTTCAAGTTTTATACCTACAAGGGTTTCTCTTCTACCTTGTCTAGTTTTCTATTTACATGTGCCCACCACGAGATGTTATTACTTGACATGGCATTGTATTGATCACTGCCATGTAGGTAGCATAAAGATTTGTGTCCTATTCATAAACAGTTGACAAATTCTATTTTCATTTCACAATGGATTAATGCAAATCACTTAGGCCTTAATGTTTCAAAACAAAGTTTTTGTCTGGAATTCTTTTTGACTTGAAAAATGTTTGGCCTTTTGTATACACATGAACACACACATATACATGCTATATGTATTAATATATACACATATGCATGCACATAACATAGTTTTTCTTTTTTAGGCTGGTTGTACATTCTGAAGCTTGACTGACTTCATATAACCTTGGGCTTCAATTCTTGTGTCTTTAGATCAGCATATTAGGCAAATATGCATAGTTTTATTTTTCATTTGCATTGCTTATCTCCAATGTGTGTGTGTATGTGTCTGTGTGTGTGTTTTTCTAGAGCACAAAGTTACAGGGCCTCTTATTGATGCACTTGCTATCTTGCATATTGATTTGTAACTGACTTTCTCATTTGTCTTCACAATTTCATCTTTCATACACTGAAGTCACATCATTTTAGAGATCAGATATTTTCATTCTTTTCAGCCTCGGGCCTCTCTGTATGTGAACTACTCTACTTTGTATAGTCTGTCTACTTTTATGTTTAAAATGTATTTTAGTTCTTACTTTAAATGTTACACAGAATTGGCAGTGCACTCCAACTCAGTTTGATTTTACAGTATTAGTGTAGGTTCCGAAACGTAAGAAGCGCTGTAAGAGGCTATAGGATCCACACATCCTCCATTATCCCAGCAGCACCCACAGCAAGTTCTCAAAAATGCTTTTTGACTGACAGAGTTACTTCTGGATGATATGGAAAATAGGCATCTTGACCAGATACTGAGACTGACTTTGTAAGTACAGGAATCCTGGGGTAACATATCCCATGGCTTAGAAATCCATCTATATATTTTTCCAATTCTGAATCTCAGTTATAAATATAAGAAACCAAAAAGCTGGCATTATTCCAAGCAGGTGAAGGAATCCAATCTTGATTTTTGAAATATTACAGTCTTGATTTGAAATTCAAAGGCCACAATACAAGTGTTAGAGAGAAATATTGGGGAAAAGTTATGATTAGGCCAAATCAGTTTTCATGGCCCTCCCCTCCAAACTAAAGGCTCCATTCAGGAGAGGAGAAAGAGAGATTGGACATTAAATAGAGCAATCCCAGGGAGGCTGCTTATGTCCTATAGAAGCTACTCAAACCCGGACAGTAGGCAAAAGTAGAGTAAACTAAGAATTGGAGAGCTACAGACAACCACGAGATTTCTGTGGTACCACAAGGGAATAGGAGAACAGCTAGAAGTCTCCTGGGACGCCCCAAAGGGTTATAAAAGTGAGCTCTGAGACGGAGCTCTCAGGTCCGCAGGAAGTCTCACAGGCTGCATTGGATGATGCAGTTTGGACCCCACTGTCAGAGGCCAGATGAGGAAGACACTACACACAATGATATAATGGGAAAAAAACACACGCAATGAACTCCATCCCACCACAGGACTTATACCAGGATCTAAAAGAAGATACCATCTCCTCCCTAACATAATGAATTTCCATTCTCTCCTTCTTCACTTTGATTGAGTTTAAACTTAAATGATTGATGAGATTATTCCACCAAGTGTACCTGAAATTGACTAAATGAAGTTTTCTTAACTATGATAGACGAGCTGTTAAATATTTTTAAGAGCACCCACTCTGGTACCAGATCAGCTGGGTTCAAATTCTAGCTTTGCCTAGGATTTCTGTCATTGGGCAAGTCATATTACCTCTCTGTGCCTCAGTTTCCCCATATACAAATTGGGCAAAATAATAGTGATTTACTCATGCCATTGTGTGTATTAAATGAGTTGACATATATAATGCACATAGAAAAGTACCTATGGCAAGGGCTATATACATAGTACTACTATTCTTCATCAGATGGAATGGATGTTCAAGATAGAAATTAATTTTAAATAGTGTGCTTTTTCCACACCTGAGTTTGTAGCAGTTAAATGCATAAATGTTATAAGACGATGTTACTATTAAATAATTTTAGAAATAAAACTTAAAGATGATTTAGTTCAAGACTTATTTTTAGAGATGAGAATTCTATTTAGAAAGGTCAAATAATTTGTCCGTGGTCACATAGTAATAAATTTCAGAACTAGGATTCACACTCAGGTCATCATTTCTTCATTCAGTGTGCCAGGTACCGTGCTACATGTTGGAATACGTGTATGCAAGGCACGTAAAGGCCCTAATCTCGCAAAGTTTACAATATACCAGGAAAGAAAGCAGTATGTTTAGATAGGAGAAATATATGGTGATGAATTCCTAGGAGCCAAGGAAGACTTTTTAAGACAGTAACTTGAAGCCAAAATCTAAATGAAGAGTGAGATTTAGACCAAAGCAGAGGTGGAGTTAGACTACTGGAGGATGAGGGAGAGCTATAAAGGAGCTCCCAAAGTTAAGAAACAATACGTCTTGTTTAAAGAGTTGATATAACTTCAGTATATTTAGCAAGGCATGCAAGAGGAGGGGTGAACAGAAAGTTGCAATAGACAACATAAGATTCTTAGATAGTAAGAATTCTTGTAAATTATGGTGGGCTTAATCTTAAAGGGATGGAAAACTATCAAAGCTTTTAAACAGATAGAAAAGACAGAAGATTTATATTTTTGAAGGATCCTTCTAAATATAGAAGAGACTGGAGAAGGGAAGATGAGAGTCATGGAGACCATTTTAGGAAGCTGTCATAGCCAGGAAAGAAAACTAGGTCTTCTGTCCCAATATCCTTTGTTCTTTTGAATGTCATCTCTGCTGGAAAACAAGGCAGAGCCAGGAAAATAACCATAAAGACTATGAACTATTACTGCTCTCCTTATGTCATCTTTTACCCTTTCCTATCAATCACGATTATTAGAAGGAGAAGTGACCTTAAGAAAGCCAATCCCTGGACTTTATAGGGTGGCTCTGTGTCTTGCTCACGGTCTGGTAAATGGCAGAGTCAGGACTAATTCTCAGGTCTGACCTGCCAGCCCAGTGCCCTCCACTGCACAAGCCTGGAACAAACCTCCTGGAATGAAGGCACAGCCGCAGCAGTAATCATGGGGCTGAGAGACCTGTAATCCTGAGCAGGCTTTCCTGATGAGAGGAGCTCCAACCAGACCTCAGTGTTCCGGTAGCCTGGGCCAGGGGTAGCTCTTCTATCGAATGAGAAGCCCTTCCACTGGAGGTTTGTGCCCTGTATTTTGAAATGTTTTCTTCTCCCCTCTCAGGGAAATTTTCAGTTAAAATTAGTTTAAGATTCAAAATCAGTAAATAATGTAGCTCAGTTCAGTATGGAAACAGTCTAAGGTGCGTTTGTGGAAAATTACCATAAGTAGCTAATTGTTCTCAATAATCTGTTAGGCTGCCCCAAAGGTTAGAGAAAATATTTTATATTAAAGCTGAAATCTTCCTGCCTATAATTTCTACTCATGGGTCTGATTTTTCCCAAGCTGCCTCAGATGCATCTTGCAAATAAATAGGAGAGAAATAATAAAGCTCAGCCTTCTGCAGCTTTAGAAAGCAAGCCTTAGAGTAGTTTCCAGTTAAATAAAAAATATTTGTGGTCAAGTCTGGGCTTGATGAATGAGCTCTGTTAATTCAGGTTCATTTTAGAAGCAAATCTTGGATTTAAAATAATTCAATTCACTAACAGAGCCTATTCTTTAAGAGATAGATAGCGAAGGGATTCAATGCCCAGGGATTCAAGAAAACAGATGCAGAGTAAAGCCCAGAGGCACAAAGCACAGACAACCACCCAGTGGCTGCTCTATTTCAAGCCTGGGTTCTCTGCAGTTTTTCTTACAATGAACAGGGTCTCCAGTAGCCAGGTCTGTTTTGCAATAGGCCTAAGAATGGTGTTGGCATGCTGGTGACACAGTGACACAAACCACTCCAATGCATTCTAGAACTTCATTAAATTTGAGGCTTGGCATTCATAAACACCCACGTCTTTTCACTGAGCTTCCAGCTTCACCCCAGGCTCCTGCTCAACACTGCAGCTGGTAAGTCTCTTTTAGGGATGGCTATCAAAGGAATGGGTCCAAATCTAAGGATTTCATTTATTCCCTCGTCTCCACATCATGCAGTTTCCTCTTAGGAGAATATAAAAATCTAAAATAATACCAAACATCTGTCATGTAAACAGGAAGAGATTTATTATCTTCAACCAAAGGACTGTTTATTATAGCAGAATACTAAATACATCAGAAGAGGTAGGCCCCAGCTTGTGTTGGCTTTGGACTGTAAATATCAGTAAAAAGTTTTAACCCAAAAAAGCAGTCATTTGTTCACAGTGATCACTGGGTCCAGTATTCAATCCTAAGGATACAGCCAAAAACAAAGGATTTCAGTGACTGGTGATTTAATGGTGAAATAACAAGGCACCTATAATCCCTGACCCCTACAGCTTTAAGAGTTCACTTGGTAAGTTTTATAGTTTTCAGAGAAATAAAAGTGTGGCACTCAAAATGACCACAGGCTATTCATTCATTGGTTGGTCTAAACATGTCATATAATTGCTCCTCTGACCAAGAGCAAACCAGAGCAGATAGATCAAGTCTTCTACTGGTTGGGATTCACTATGGGACTGGCAGTTACCATTTGTAATATTGCCCCAAATCATAATTAGGCATGAGAGAGGGAAATTAAGATAATTTGAAAGAACTTAAGACAACCTGAAAGTAAAAGAATTTTGAGAAAACAGAGTATTCTTTGTATTTTGCTCATATTTCCCTGGAATTTCTTTGGATTGAGAACCAGGGTCATTTTTGTAATTATAAAATCAGAGTATGGGTCTAGGCATTTAAAATGGCTTATGCTAGGCTTTGTGTGTACATGTGTGCATGTGTGTTGCATGCACATGCACAAACACACATATGCTTGCACATGTACACACTAAGCCTTAGAAATAGGATTTCTGGATAACTGCTAAGTATTTCTCATTTCTGAGGAAAAGCACATCAAGTTCTTTCTCAGTCCACCCAAGGAAATACCAGTTCAATCCAATTCAGTGAAAACACTATGGTCAGGTTTTGCTGACATCTCCTTAGGGAGCAATTGACCCATCATCCTCTATACAAACAGTGGTAAAGGATTATCATTTCCAATTCCTCACTCCCTCTTTGCAAGCAAATAATACTTAACACTCGCTTTGCCATATGACTTTGCTAAACCACCCGTTAGAGTAAGCCAGTGCGACTTGGCTACGTGATTTGCTTGAGCCAATGAAACATAAATGGATATAATAGCAGACATTTTAATTGTGTTACGTAATGTGGCTTGGCTCCTGTCATGTCAGCCATTATGATGATTATTAGTGATTATCCCTAATAATCAGTCATTCTGAAATGACACAAGTGGAGCAGAACTGAACTCAATCCACAACCTAGAGTCAAGCCCAGCAGGAACTCAGCCAACCCACAGACTCATGAGCCTCAAAAATAATGTCTATTATTGTAAACTTGTAACAGCCTGTAAGCTATTTTAAAGTTTGTCATACTGCTCTGTTGCTGCATTAGCTAACTAATATATAAGATAATCCACCATTTAAATTAACAGTATTGATAAAGCATGTTAAGAAATACAAGTTCAAAAGGTATATGTTTCCATAGAAGCAAGTGAATTAGATAGAAATGATCCTCATATTTTCTAACTAGATTACCTAAAAGTCCAAATAGTCCAGTGAATTGTTTGCATGTTCTTATTTATGTATTTCTCTCATTAAGAGAAATGGATTCAAGTGTGAAAGAAAACCAAAGAAGAAAAAATCCTCTGGGTTCTCCAGTCTAGCCACAAATAAATGTTGGCTGAAAACATTAGACTCTATCCTGTTCGAAAACCTCTTATTAAAAACTGAACTGTTTTCTCAAAAACTAGTCAACCTTTGATGAAAATATGAAAGATTATTATAGGAAATGTAATTTTAATTGTTTCCATAATAGTTGTGATGATAGATGGCTTAATGGAGGGGTAAAGACAGAAAATCGTCCTTACCTCTGTCTCATAATTTACTGAGCCCTTTTTCGTCTCAAGAAAATCTAATAAGTTACTGAGTTGACACATCTAAAATAACCAATTTAATCATTTTAGACAATTCAGTAATCAATGAGAAATTCTCCAAGATAAATTCAATGGTAGAAAACAGTATTGAGTGTTAAGGCAATTGAAATGTAGATAGATCGCAACGTCTTGGGGACAGAAAAAACAGAAAGTAAAGATATCCCTCTGTTTTTACCATTTTTCTAGGCCTCCCAAGCACAGGGATCCAGGAACCTTTCCTGGGACACAGCATACAAGGGCTCCCACTAGTTAACCAGACATGGACCCAGGCAAGTACTGGGCAACTGATGGGCACCACCCAGTGCTTCTCAGATCATGAGCACCTACCTACGCAGACCACTTCCCCAGCATAAACCCTCAGACTCTCACGGAGTCTAGTAACTAGTATTTTCTAGTATTTTCCTCACTCTCCAATTTCTCTGACCCCTTTTTGGTCTCAAGAAAATCTACCCATTCTCTACAGACACTCATTTTCTTTAGCTTATCCTAAAAACTCATTTTACTTTTAGTTTTTTTGACAATAGACTTTAATGGTCCATTAGACTTAGTGCAGGAATAAGCCAAGAATAATTCTGCTGGTACTGCAAAGAAAAAAAATACAACATTTAAGTTTCTGTATTAAAACAATCTGACTCTCCATATCTTGCCAAAGGTATTTTAGGTCACCTAAATCACATAACAAAGATAAGAGATATTTTCATATATATTTTTTCCACCAAAGAAATAGATACTTACAGAGGTTAAAAAACTTGTCCAAACTTACATGACTAGTAAATGGTCCTGGAATTTGAACCAGATATTTTTTATAAAAGCTTATATAAGTCAGTGCATTATTTTATGGGTAAAGAAGATGAGACTAGAAGTAAAAGGCCAAGAGCTGATTTTAACATTTCTTCATGCCTCAAGAACGCCTAAGAATTTGATCCTTGATTGAATCCTTATTGAAGAGACCCCAGAGCTGCAACTTCTCTGAACTGAGATGGTCTGCACTTACACACTCATCTTTTGTGACCACATGCATCTGAAATGAAAAGTACCTGGGACATTTAAGTATCTTTTATCAGTACCAGGTAGCCTGGCCAATTTTTCTAGGGATTCTTTATAATTTCCAAGACTGACTCCATAGAATCCATTTGTAACCTAAACAGAAAGTGGCTAGGAAAGAGAAATAGCTGTATTTCTTTAAATGATCGAATATATAAAGCAACAATAATTTAACTGCATTACAGGAAATTACTGAAATTGCCTCTATTTGCTACTTGAGAGGTACTGCAAGAGATGAAGCTTGCATAGTATATCTGTAACCTAAGTTTCCTCATGCATGAAATGGGAAAAGATTAGTCTCCATAAACGGTACTTATTTCAATCACTTGAACAAACATTAAAGAAGTCTTCTGGGGAAATTAATTAAATATGGGTGAATCTCTTTGTTAATATAAAGATGTTAACCAAAATCAAAATTAAAAGGGTTAAACTCCTAACACACTCAACAACCTAGGCAACTGTTTTCTCAAAAGTATTTCAAAAGATCCTTCTTCCACAATCATGTGATATGCTTCTTAAAAATGGATAGGAGGGCTGGGATATGCTTGAAAAGTAGTGGGGGAGTGGAATTGGGGGTCTCAATAGGGGAAAGGAATTCCTCAAAAACTGATTCATGTGATTAACTGTACACCTCGGTAAATTCACTGAAAATCATTTAATTGTACACTTAAAATGGAGTGTTGGTTGTACGAAGATACAGTTGGAACACTATGTATGTACTCTCTGGACTACTTTGAC
>CAUYRT010089435.1:0-19432 GCA_963574885.1 Lepilemur ruficaudatus
TCAAGTTCAATTTAAAAATATTTTATTTTCGTATTTTATATACATGGACTTTCTTTTAGCATTTATATATTTAAAAGCACAAGAATCTTTGCCTAAGGGAGTTCAAGACCAGCCTGAACAAGAGTGAGAACCTGTCTCTACTAAAAAGAGAAACAAATTAGTTGGACAACTAAAAATACATAGAAAAAATTAGCCTGGTGCGTGCCTGTAGTCCCAGCTGCTTGGGAGGCTGAGGCAGGAGGATCTCTTGAGCCCAGGAGTTTGAGGTTGCTGTGAGCTAGGCTGACGCCACGGCACTCTAGCTCGGGCAACAGAGTGAGACTGTCTCGAAAAAAAAAAAGTGTGATGTGACTTGTTAGGGTGGTGGCATTTTGATATTTCATTTCTATTATCATAGTTTTAAAGTTATTTACAGGCAGGGCATGGTGGCGCACACCTGTAGTCCCAGCTATTCAGGAGGTTGAGGCAGGAAGATCTCTGGAGCCCGGGAGTTACAGGCTGCAGTGAGCTATGATGATGCCACTGTGCTCTAGCCTGGGCAACACAGCGAGACCCTGTCTCCAAATAAATAAATAAGTTGTTTGCCCAAAGCATTAATTAGTTTTGAAGTGAATTGGCTGTCATGGGGAAAGAGCAGCTGCTGGCACTTTTGAGCTCTCCAGGAGCGTGTTCACACCTGCCTCTCACTTCATCCTTATAGCCACTCTGTCGTAAAGGGTGGCATCTGAAACTTGCTGGAGGTCCCATAACTGATCCTGCGGAGAAGGCAGAATTTAAGCCCCAAAGGTGCAACCTGAGTAATTGTAAATCTAACAGATGACCCTGCGGCTGCAGTACTGCTTAAAAAAAAAGTCAAACAAAAACAAGCAAAAATCAACCCAGCCAATGAAAGTACTTAAAAAGCCATTCCTAGCTTTGTGTGCCTGAAAGACATTGAAAGGGATCCAAACCATGTCTCTATTAGGACTTCTTTTTCTTTGTGCTTTTGATGTACTTTTAAAAATTTGGTTTGCATTTATATCATATTACTCTATTTAGGTTATTTAAAAAGCAAACAATTGAACGAGGCTTACAACAAAAACTAGCAGACCCATGTCCCACCCACTGCAGATGCCCGCTGCCCGCGGGCAGCCAGTCCCAGCTCTCGATGGTTTCCGCTCAGGGTTTATTCCCCGTCTCCGAGTTACCGTGCAGAAGCCTGGACCATTGCTGTGGACATCGGGCTCAGATTCTGGAGGCTGCAGCGGCTTTATCACTTCTCTTTTGTGTTGAGTTCCCTGTTTCCTGGATCCCAGGCCTGCCTTTTCCTTTCATTGATTGACTTCTTCATTTTTGAAAAGTCTGCCCTCTGGGGGCTTCCTGAGCCTGGATGCTGACGTGTCTGCAGTGTCCCCGCTCGCTTTGGCCGGGCATGGAATTCCAGGATGGAAATCCTGCCCCCAGAATCTCAAGGACTGGCTCATTGTCTCCTAGCTTTTGGGTCAATGTTACGTTAAGTCACATTTCCCAGTCCCCATCCAGCTCCCTTCCTGCCTGGAAAGAGCAGCCTCTAGTCACCCCTCACCTCTCCGGCCTGCGGCCCCACTGGACCGTACGGCCCCTGTCTTTTGACACCTCTCCTGCCCTGTCCCACTCTTGTGGTCTTGGGGCGCCCATCCTCCCAATTCTGCATCACAGGAGCCCAGGAACTATAAGGGGGTCTGGTGGGTAGAGCAGACATGCTGGAAGCAGCCACTAATCAAATGTGTCCCCTTTCCAAATGTTGCACCGCAGTGTCCGTGCTGCTGGCCCCGTCACACAGGTGCACGTTCCAGAGAGGAGATGGAGAGTTCTATCAGAATCAGGTGGGCCAAGCCAATTCAGTTTGGAGGAGCTGTCTGGCAGACTCATAAGGGCTCGCCCCTACACCTAGCTTAGAAGCACTGCTCTGTATTTCACTCTATTAAAATAGCAGCATCTTGTCACATGTAAATAAATGTTAATATTGACGATATAGAACACGCCCACAGAAAAATATGAAAAGGGCTGGGTGAGGTGGCTCACGCCTGCAATCCCAGCACTTTGGGAGGCCAAGGTGGGAGATCCCTCTCTACAAGAAATAAAAAAGTTAGCTGAGTGTGATGGCAAACACCTGTAGTCCCAGCTACTCGGGAGGCTGAGGCAGGATTGCTTGAGCCGGGAGTTGGAGGCTGCAGTGGGCTATGATGATGCCACTGCACTCCAGCCTGGGTGACAGAGTGAGGCCCTGTCTAAAAAAAAAAAGGTATACCTGCCCAGCAATATGAGCAAAAACATGTACAGGGATTTTTGGGAAGCATGTTCTGGAATAGCAAAAAACAAACGGGAACAAAAGGAGCGAGCTCTGCTGGCACCTACACACATCCCTGCATCTAAGCCCCACACCCAGGGGTGGGCTGCTGGGGGCTGAGGTTCTGCCACGCTACTGCCGGCCCTGGCCTGTCTGAGTCAAGGTCGCTTCGCTGCGGCCTCTGGCATGAAGCAGATCTTCAAATGCTCGTTGTTTCCTGACAGTAACTCGCTTTAGGTAATTTAGCCTAAGTACATGACCATAGTGTGGCCAAAGCTTCCTGCTCAAACATATTCATCACAGCAATATTTTTACAGCCCAAAATAGAACAATTTAACTGTCTAATAATGGATAAACAAATTTTATAGTCATTAGAACAACTGTTTGTAATATAATCATTCAGAGAAATTTTTCAATAATGTGAAAAATGCTTATGTTAAGTAAAAAATACAGAAAAGATTGTAATCCCAGCTACTTTTGAGGCTGAGGTAGTAAGATCACCTGAGCCCAGGACTTCGAATTCAGCCTGGGCAACACTGCAAGACACTATTTGTAAAAAAAAAAAAAAAAAAAAAAATTTAAACACAAATAATTTATAAGCAGGGCGTGGTGGCTCACACTTGTAATCCTAGCACTCTGGGAGGCCAAGGCAGGAGGATCCATTCAGTTCAGGAGTTCGAAACCAGCCTGAGCAAGAGTGAGACCCCTGTCTCTACTAAAAATGGAAAAAAAATAGCCAGCCAACTAAAAATAAAAACAAAAAATTAGCCAGGTGTGGTGGCACATGCCTGTAGTCCCAGCTACTTGGGAGGCTGAGGCAGGAGGATCACTTGAGCCCAGGAGTTTGAGGTTGCTGTGAGCTAGGCTGATGCCACAGCACTCTAGCCTGAGCAACAGAGTGAGACTCTGTCTCAAAAAAACAAAAAAAAAGCCAAAACCCAAAATTTAAAAAAATTTTTAAAAATGCAGAAAATAAAACTATTTATAGAATTTGACCACAAAGATGCCCAAAATAAAAGAGAACAAGCCAGGGCTAAAGTATATCAAAAGGTTACAAGAAGTAACGAGACACAGGCAAGGAGGAGACAAACATCTATTTAACATGCTGTGTCTCTAGGGGGTCTTTCTGCTGTCCCCCCATGCTGACTATTCCTTTGGTCCATGTTGTCTCCCTGGGAGGCAAGCTCGGGCTGACACGTGTTTATTGTCCCACACTCGGTCCTGTAAGCCAGAAGTCCGCTGTGCACTGCTCCAGCTTCCAAGGCCCAGGCAACACCTAGAACTGAGCATTCATTCTCCTAGCCCCTGTCCCCTTCAAAGAGGCTGGGAATGTGAGCTCTGGGGTTTATGCTCCACTCCCGTTTGGGAGCACTCCACCACCTCTCCCTCAGTCAACAGAGAGGCCAACGACTGTTAGAGCTGAGGCCTTGGGTCCCCAGGCTGGGGCTGGACAGCTCTCGGGCACACAGGCATGGTGGCACCTGCCCCGGAGCCAGAGTTCCAGCCCATGCTTTCCTCAGCTGAGTGCTGAGGCCTCCTCCTGGGGCTTTGGAGGAAGTGTGGCACCGGGCTGATGGCACAGGGTGATGGTCCTACCCTCGAGGAGCCAGAAGACGGGGGTGAGGGGCTGGGTGAAGAGGGCATGGAAGGTGTGAAGGGGCTGGACCTGAGGCTCCAGGCTGTAGAAGGTAAGGCAGCCCAAGGCCAGGTCCAAATCCACACCCAGGAGCCGCCCTGACACCCCTGGGAGGCGCTGGGCCTCCCCATTGTGCCAGGCCAGGATGCTGTCCTCCTGGATGCAGAGCCCCCAGGAGCAGGGCCCACGGCCAATGTTGTCCGTATGGGGCCCCCGCTTGCACCGCATCAGCTGCGGGTAGGCGACACCCAGTGTCACTGAGTGGTCTGAGATGCACACCTCCCAGTAATGCCGCCCGGCCTGGAAGCTCTGGGCACACTGCACCTGCCAGAGCTCGAAGCTGCCTGGCCTGGCTGGGCCGCAGGGCTGGCGACAGTGCTTCACCCGCTGGTCCTGGCGGGACAGGTAGAAGTGGCGGTTGGCGCTGACTGGGTCAAAGGTGAGATTGCGATAATCTGTTGGGGAAAGACAAACAGAAATGGGCCAGGGTGCCATCCTGTCTAGAGGGGAGAGAACGCAACTGCAGCTTGATTTATCAACTGCTACTGTCTGCCAGGCATGCTGCACGCTGAGCATTAGTCCTCGCTGCAACCTGGGAGGCGGAACCCTCTATTAGCCCCATTTCACGGATGAGAAAACTGAGGTTCAGAGAGGCATTAACTTGGTATTAACTGGAATAATCATGAGGAATCGCAGCTCTGTGTGCCCAGACTCTGTCCTTAGACACTATGCCAGCTGTGTCTGCTTCAGAGTGGACGTGTACAAGGTGTACATCTTATAACAGGTGTGCAGAGGGTGGGGCCAGGCCCAGACATCTATGACAAGACAGTCATAGCATGTGCCCCATACTCACATGTGCACACACACATGCACATGTGCTCATATGTGCACATACATGCACACGAAGGCACACACGTACTCACACATGCACACACGTGCACGCGTTCACAGTACACACACTTGCACAGGCACACACAGGTACACATGTACATGCACTGGGCCTCCTTACTCTGCCAGAGCTTCCTCCTCAGTGGACACATTGCGCTGGGGACCGGTGCCAGGGGCTCTGGTGCCTCTAGAGGGCAAAGCAGTGTTAAGAGAATAGATGGGGAGGACTTGGGGGGAGGGGGCCTTATCCTACCCCCACCCTGCAGGGAGGGACAGCCAGGCCAGGACAGGTAGGGGGAGGTCTGGGGATAGCCTTACCCATGGGGCCCAAGTCTGCAGCCTTGGCTGGTGCCCCGGGGTGGCCCCTCTCTTCCAGCAGGAGGCCACACAGTTGGCTAAGCAACTCCTTCACGTCACCCAGCTGTTGATCTTCGTCCCACTGCAGAGGGGTCAGTGGCCCAAGAGGCCCTGGAGGCTCAAGGAGCTGTGATTCCTGAGCCCATAACAGCTGCTATAAACCCGGTGTGAGGGGCAGGGAGACGAATCCCCCCAGCCTACCGCCCTGAGGCCTCCTACCTGCAGGAAGGTCCTGTCATCCACCTGCTCCAGGAGCTCCTGAATCCTGTGGCCGTGGCGAGCCAGGGCCTCCAAGTGGCCTTGCAGCTGCTGCTCCTCGTCTTGGGCCTGTGCCAGCACCTGTGTCTTGGCCACCTCAATGTCCCTCAGCACCACGGCCCGTCGCATCTCCAGGGCCTGCTGCAGGCTGCTGAACTTGCCAGAGACCGAGGAGGCCAGGGTGCAGGCCAAGCTCTGGGTGGGCACAGGAGGAGCTTTAGGGTGGCCAGGGCCCTGTGCCATGCCAAGGCAGGCCGGGGCTGCCCAACGGGCTGAGGGGTAGGGATGTGGGAGCCAGGGTCCCGGGGAGCTTCCCCCTCCCCGGGCGCCCAGCTTCCTGCTCAGCCTCTCCCTGCTGCTCCGAAGCATGTTCAAAGCAGCTCACACTCACTGCCCAATGCCCCTGGGAGCAGCCAGCAGCCGCCCGCAGCGCTGTGTGAGGACATGGCGGGTGGAACACGGACAGGCCCTGTACCTGGATCAGGCTGCTCCGTTGCTGCAGCTCCTGCAGCTGGGTCTCAGCCTGGGTGGCCTGCCGTTGGGTTGCTTCTAGCCTGGCTCTCAGCTGGGCCTGTGGTGCCCGCCCATGGGACGAGTGATGAGAGAGGGCCAGGATTGGCTGTGAAGTCCCCCCTTCGACAACCAACAAACCCCTGCAGACGCTGGGCAGCCCTTCCTCAAGCCACCCAGAGGGCCGGCACACAGAGCACCAGCCTCGCTGTGAGCCTGGGGAGGCCTCGACAAAGCCCCTTCCCCACCTGGAGCTGGCGGTGTGTGGGCAGAGAAGCCTCGGGCTGGGGACACAACTTCTGGTCCCACTCCTGCCTCTTGCAGGCTGAGCAAGCTGGGGCAAAGCTCCTACCCTCTCTGGGCCGTAACCTCCCCCTCGTCAATAAATGAGTGATAATGTGGGCTCAGGAGGCCTTGCAGGGAAGTGGCGACGACCCAAAGCACCAGTGCTGCCTGAGAAGTGGGCAGTTCAGTGCATATGTGAAGCCAGTCCTCGGCCCCCGCTTTGGGCACGAGGGGGAGGAGGGGCCCCATTTGGTCGCCCCCCTCTGATTCCCTCAAGGATCAAAATGCTCTCATGTAAACAGGCAAACCATGCTGGGGCCAGGAGCCCCCAGTTCCTGCCCACCGCTAGGACTTGTTCCCTGTACCTGGTCAGGAGCCTCACTGCCTCGCTTCTGCTCCTCCCAGCTACATGCTGAGGTGGGGACCGTTTTTATCCCCATGTCATGGATGAGTAAACAGGCTCAGAGAAGTTGACAATTTGCTCAGAATCCTCAGATCTTTCTAAACCCGTGGCTTGTGTTTCATCTAGGCCCCTGCCTCCAGCATTCAACACGTGACAAACGTAGGAGGCGGGAGGGCAGACTCTGCTGGGGCACTGGACCCTCCTCCAGGGACAGATACCTGTCCCCACGCAGCCCTGCATCCCTTCCCCTTTCTCTAGCAAAACCCCAGCTCCTTGGGAGCACGTGCTGTTGCCCCTCGGTCACTCCCTCCCTCTGCTTAGCTGTCAGCCACTGGCCTCCCTCGAAAACTTTCACACCTAGCTCAGTCTCAGCAGCCACAGGGAACATCCTCCAACACTCCGGAGCCCTTTCCTTCACCCCATCTCAGCCACTCCTGTGACCTCACCCTGGCCTGTCGCCAGCTCTGAAATCTATTCCAAACACGGGTTCTCTGACCACCGCCTCCCCCCCTTCACCTGTTCCAGCCTCCTCTGTCCCGGTCCCCAGCCTCAGCAGACCCCTAACCATGCACTCCCCATCCCTTCCTGCCCATCAGGCCCCTGGCCCCACTTCCTGTCCCGTTCAGTGTCCCTGTGCCATCATCTCACCATTCACTGGCCCCACCCCTCCTCGTCCCATATCGGAGTGAATTCAGCCTCCTGTCTTTGCTACTGAAGTGGCTCTTGTCAACGGTGCCGCCACCTCCACAGTGCAGATTCCAATGGTCATTTTTGTCCTCTTATTGAACCTCTCATCAGCACGGGCACCACAACCACGTTCTCCTTGCACACCCCTCTGTCCCCTGGCGCCATGACGTGTGCTGCATTTTCCTCCTATCTCCCTGGGAGCTCCTGCTTGGTTTGACCGCAGCCCCGGGCCAGCTTGGCAGGGGACCCCTTCCTTCCAGACCTTCTCTACCCGCCAGTGCTAAAGACTCTCAACTTTCCACTTCCAGCTGAGAGCTCCTGAGCTCTTGACAGATGCCTAGGACCCCTCCCTGGGTTTGTCTCACTGGCCACTCCAGCCCCTACATGTCCTAAAGCAACCCTGCTCTCCACCCACACTTAGCACACAGCACGCCTGGCCACTCACTTGCTCAAGACAGAAACCTGGGCCAGGCATGGTGGCTCACACCTGTAATCCTAGCACTCTGGGAGGTGAGGCAGGAGGATGGCTTGAGTCCAGGAGTTTGAGACCAACTTGGGCAAGAGGGAGACCCTGTCTCTACTAAAAACAGAAAAAATTAGCCAGGCACAGTGGTGCCCCTGTACTCCCAGCTTACTCAGGAGGCTGAGGCAGGAGGATCGCTTGAGCCCAGGAGTGTGAGGTTGCTGTGAGCTACGATGATGCTACTGCACTTTAGCCCGGGCAAGAGAGGCTGTCTCAAAAAAAAAAAAAAAAAAAAAAAAAGACAGAAACCCAGGTGTTTTCCTTGCTGTCCTCTCTGCCACCCACCAAGTCCACTCCAGCCTGTGTCCCGCCTCCACAAGGCACTGACTCCCACTCCCTGTTTTCCGCCCCCCACCAGTACCTTGTCTCCTCAGTGTTCCCATCCTGGACTCCAGTCTCACCTCCAGCCCCCTCCATATCCCAGTAGAGTGCTCACTCTCCATAAAGCCTAAATCCAGTCATGCCGCTGTCCTGCTTCCAAGCCTGCGATGGCTCCCCATGCCCTAGTGTAAGAGCCGGACCCCTCGCCATGGCCGACGGGGCTCTTTCCCATCTGGCCCTGCTGACCTCCTGGACCCCAGTTGCCTCCCCAGGTCCCTCTCCTCCTGGCTGGCACTTTCTTAGCCCTCAAGTGTCAGCATAAAGGCCACCTCCCCTTCCACCCCCTGTCTGCTAAGCAGTGTCATCCTGTGCTTTCCTTACTGCACTTTGTAATAATATATTCACCGGTTACTGGGACACTGATCTCTTTAGAAGCCAAGTCTCTCACAGGCAGGGAGGGCGTGTGATTTACTTACCAACATGCAACCCTGCCCACACTGGCACACTGCAGATGCTCCACACGCTTATCCATGGAATGAAAGCGTGTTCAGGGAGCACCGGCCACACACGGACAGTTCTCTAGGGCTTGGAGTAGAGCCGGAAGCTCACTGCCTAATGTCCCTGGTTTATGCCTTCATCCAGACACTCACTGAGCACCTCCTGAGACCCGCCCCTGGCCCTGGCGGGGCTGGTTACCCCAGTGTGATACGCAGACACCTGAGTTATTGTCACTAACTCCCACGTTCTAGGAAGAAAAACGTCTGGAAGCGTCTGGAAGCCGTCTCCAGCTGACACTCCCCACCACTGCGCCCAGATAGAGCAAGACTCAGAGAACAGTCCCGGGTCCGCAGGCGAGTCGCCTGGCACTGGCAAGGCTGCGGCCGCCCGCCCCCCTCCCGCGCCTCCCTCCCGGCGGCCGCGTCACCTCGCGCTCAAGGCGCTCGGCGTCCAGCAGCGCCCGCTCGTGGAAGCGACACTCGTGCACGGTGCAGGCGCTGCACACGCAGCGGCCCTCGGTCCGGCAGAAGAGCTCCAGCGGCAGCCCGTGGCGGGGGCAGCGCGCGCCAGGGTCCGGGCCGGGGCAGGGGCGGGGGTCCACTGGGGGCCCGGCGCGCACGACCTCCAGCACGCCGCTGAGGGCCACGTTGCGGCGCAGCTCGGCGGCGTCGGGGAAGGGCTGGCGGCACTCGGGGCACGCCTTCTCGCAGCGGCCCCACCAGTCCTGGATGCAGGCCACGCAGAAGTTGTGGCCGCAGGGCAGCGTGGCCGGGTCCTGGTAGAGCCCCAGGCAGATGGCGCAGGTCAGCTTGTCTTCCAGCAGCCGCGCGGCCATGGCGGAGGCGGCAGGGAGGGCAGGCCGGGCGCGGCCGCCGCGGGGAGGAGAGAGGACCCCGCCCAGGAAGAACCGCCCGTGGGGCGGGCGCGGGGCACGGCGCTCCCGTGGGCCCTTCCCTGGCGCCCTCTGACCAGCCGCAACGCCACCCCTGTCCGCCTCGGCCCGGCTGAGAACCGGGTCTGGGTCTCGGTCCGCCCTGGCACCTCCCTAGACCTTCGACCTAGCTGCTGTGCTGGGGATCCGGGTCAGCCTCTGGAGACAGGAGGCTCTAGTACCCTGCCGGGCGGCCTCACACTCCTGGCCAGGGCCATCACCCAACCTCACCTCTTCTGGGTTCCTCAGCTTTAAGCCAGGCAGACAGCATAGACACCTCCTCCAGGGGCCATTAAATGAAACAGTGCATGTGGGAGGGCCTTGCGTGCACACAGCTGGTGCTCAATAAAAGCTCCCTCCTGACGGGAGGTGCTCTGCTGCACTTTTTCCTGGAGCTGGGTTTCAGGCACTTGCCAGATTGGGACTCCCTTCTCTGGGCTACACCTAATTCTGGTTCTTTTTAAGCAAACAGTGTGATGGAAATTTCTCGTTGCCAAGAGACAGACGAATTAACAGTGGTTTTTTTCAATGCCCCTTTGATACCCAAGCCAAGTTTCAGCTGCAATCAGTAATCCTTCTCCTTGCCAGCCCTCTGCTGGGGAGGGTTCCTTGTCTGGAGGTCCAACCTGATCTGGAAGCTCAATATTTAGGAGGTAACGTCAGCATTTCCCCTGCAGCTGAGCAGAGCAAAGGGGGGTCCTGACAGCTTACCCACTGCCTCCCTGGGGAGTGTGTCCTGCCAGGGTGAATCTGAGGATAGTTAACTCCTTTTCTTCTAACCAAGCTGGCCTGATTTTGAGGCAGAACGTGCTCACTGCAATGCAACAAGCATTGTGTCCTACATGTGAAGCTTCTCCTTCTGGAAAAGGCACACTGGCTTCCCGACCTGCTAGTAGGCAGCCCTCTCCTTTAGGGAGGGAAGAGAAAATACCCAACCACCCAGAGAGGGGCCAGAGACTTCTGGCCCCAGCGGTCCCTGAGACTCACTGCTGCCCCACGTGACAAGGCTCATCCCAAGCATGGGGTGAAGCAGGAACCCACCACCAAGCAATGCTGGGCAGAGGAGCTAATGCTCAGTGCCGCCTGGGGCACACAGCTAGTACTCAATAAATGCTCCCTCCTGACCCCAGCTGCTCCGCTGCACTTTCTCTGGGAGCTGGGTTTCGGGTACTTGCCAGACTGGGGTGTCTCCTTCCTCTGGACTATGTTGATTTTGCTCCACTGCCTGCTTTCCCTTCTGCCCACTCCTTGCCAGCCAGTGGGTCACAGGTCCCCAGACACCCTCAGAAGGCAGAGGCAGCCCTCTTCCCAGCCACGAAAGGGCACTCTGGCTGCTTCTGAACACATACCCAGACCAGCCACTGCAGAAATCATCTTTATTCACACCTGCTACCCATAGCCTGAGTCCCTTTTACTCCAAGCCTTGGGCCTGATGGGAGGGCCTGCCTCAGGCAGGGCCCAGAACCCCACAGCTTGGCCCTCAGGAGTTGCGTCTTCATTGTCCCTGCCGGCCCAGCCCACCCTGAGGTGGGGGCACTCTGGCCCTCAATAGATGCCGTAAGTGGGTTCATGACTGTCCCTGTACCGGTCCAGGTAGCGCAGGGGCTGCCGGTGGGGGAAGCGCTTCTGCTTGGGGTGATAAGGGGGCGGCCGCACAAACTCAAACACAGGCTCCCGCATGTCTGCAAGAAGAGCGAGGGGTACAGGGGTAGACTGAGTCAGGCCAGGCCCTGCCCATCCTAGGGCCTGCAGTGGCTTTAAAGGAGCTTCTCCCTGGCAAGGCAGGAGAGGTCTGTGAGCTCAGGCCCACCCCAATCCCCCAGCCCCACTCTGCCCTTACCCAGAAGATGGTGGAAGATGCGTGTGACTGAGTCATCCCAGCGGCACTGGAAGAAGGCCAGGCCAGCTGGAGTCATGGCTTCCTGGTGTTTCTTGTAGAAATCAAAAGTGTGGAAAGTCCGCTGGGCCAGCTGGTAGCTAAGACAAGATGGAGAATGTCCAAGAGTAAGGGAAGGGGCACTGAAGTCCCCCCAGCCCAGGCAATCCTGAGAAGCCCCTCAGGGTCTGCTAGCATCCTGCTCTTCTGCCAATCTCAAGGCCTACATCAGGAGGGAGAACTGAGCGAGAGCGACCATTCTGGGGGAATGGTTGAGGCCTGGGGAAGGTGTGTGGGGGTAGATTACCAGGGTGAGGGGCGGGTGTCCTCGGAGAAGTCAATTGGCTTGTCCTGCTTGAAGAGCAAGAAGGTGAAGCGGTGGAAGCCAGAGCCTCGGGCAGGGAAAGGGGGGAGGTAGGGACAGGTCTCCTGTCCTTCAGCCACCCTGTTGCCTGGGATGTTGGTTCTGGGAGGAGGAAAAGCATCTGTTAAATGCCACTGCAGGGAGGCACCAGGACACCCTCACCATGAACCCCAGGGGCCGATGTAATTCCCAGGGAAGACAGACCCTCACCGATTCCTGTACTGTGATAAAGGAGGCCAAGCTCTGGGGACATGTTGCAAGCCTGAAGGGAGCAGGCGGGGCTCAAATGGGGAGGACAGGGTTCCAGAGGCCATCAGCACGATGGCCAAGGCCAAGCAGCCCGTTTACTAGGCCCTGGGAGCTGGACGGTCTGCTGTGTCACTTGCATTGGAAAGTCATGCCACTTTGGGCTGCTTCTCTCTGTTTCCTGAAGGCTCTGGGGTCTTGTCGGGGAGTCTGTGCCCTGCCTGGCACTGGGGTGGCCACTGTAGCTGCCCCAGGCACAACTCCCCAGAGTGTCCTGCTGCACAGGTTGGTAAACGCAAGTGAATAAAAATGACAGAAACCAGTCTCCCAGTCACTGGCCCCAATTACCCAGAAGTCCAAAGCTGGGGTTACCTGCCTGACTCTGCCTCCTGGCCTGGTACTCAAAGCCAAAAGCCACTGAGAAAACAAAAGGCAGCCTGGGCTGGGCGCCATGGCGACCAGTTCAATGAGCTTGTGGAGAGATGTCATAGCTGTCAGAGGCCTCTCATGTTCCTTTTCCTATTTGACGGTCACAGCATGCTTTAGGGTGGGTAAGGCGTGTGGCAGCATCACCTCAGTTTTATAGGTAAGGAAATGAGTTCAGAGAGATGAAGAAGCTTGTGGGGACTGGCCAAGACCCACTGCCTACCTTTTCTTTTGTACCTGCCTTCAAGTGCACACCTGGATCCCAGGGCCCCCAACTACCTCAGGAAGGGTCACCTCCTGGGCGGGAGGTTAATTCAAAATCCGTTATTCTATGGTAGAGCCAAGACTGAAACTCAGGTGTAGCTCATTCCAGGCTCCTAGGACCTCCTTGTGGCCTCTGACCCAGCTCCGGCCCTGGGCCCAGATACTTACACCAGCCAGTGGATATACTCGGCATCTGGCTCCAGCAGGTGTCCATCTGCACACAAACATATCCTACTGACCACGGGCCCGCCACCCCAGCCCTTGCAAGGAGCCAAGGCTGGAGCTCTCTACCCAGCTCCTCCCCTAGCTCCCAGGGCCTTGGCTCAAGGGAGGTAAGGGACGCAGGAGTCCTTGGGTAGGCACCTGAGATGCCTACCCAAGTTAGTGAGCAGCAATGTCCACATGGAACCCTCTTCTGCTTCATAGGTCACCTCTGGGGCCTGGGCAGCCTGGCAGGGACAGAATAGGAGAGCTGTCATCCCATCAATGACAAACAAACTGTTGCAAACAATGTCTTTTTGGAGGGCTAGAGCCTGAGGGTGCCTTGGAAAACGGGGAGCCCACTCTGACCTAAACGCCGCTGACAGCCCCTCGCAGAGGCAGGTGGACAAAAAGATGCTCACAGAAGGAAGCCTGCAGAGTTGCTTACCCAGGGATCTGAACCACAAAAAGGGCCATGTGCCAAGGGACAGGGGCTAGGAGGACACTCCAAAGACAACAGGCCAGTTATAGGAATGTGGCAAAGATGAAACTTCTTTTTCCTTCATTTTGTATTATTTCTTTTGTAACTGTCCTCTAAGTGTTTCCCAGGAAATCAAAGAAGAGAACAATAAACCCAGGAGCTGTCTGTGACACTGCATAGGAATGTGTCCATGTGAACAGGGCAGAGAGGAGGAACACAAGTAAGCAGTTACCTCAGTCGGAGTCACCTCGTTGCCATAGTACACAGGCATCAGGTCCTCCTCACTCACAGCAAAAGCCACGTGAAGGGGGACACGGGGCACAAAGGTGGCACCATGAAACAGGTCTCTGTAGAGGCCGCAATACTCAGCCAGACGCTGCTGGTGGTACGGGCCGCAGGTTCTCTCCCATTCCGCCCGCACAGCCTCCAGTGGGATGCTGGCTGGGAAGGAATGATGCCAGTTGGGATGCAGGGTGGGAGCAGGGACACACCCAGTGCCCCTCCCCCAGGTGGCTCACCTGTGCGGAGACGGGCAGCCCGCTCCTCTTCCGCATTGGCCCGAAGCTCCCGGATGACCCTTTTCCGTTCCAGCAGCTGTTGGGTCCGGCAGACCTTGGGTGGAGGCAGCCCAATATCAATCTTGTCTTTGGGATCTGGAGGTGAGACGTTTTGGAAAAAGCAGGGTCAAGTCTTCTTGGTTAAGCTGCCTGTCTCTGCAGTCTTCTCACTCTGCACTCTAAGCTCTGCTGTTCAAGCTTTCCTCAAACTAAAACATACTGTGCAGTCTGCTTCCCAGACCTGAACATGGTCCAGTTGCTAAGAAAATTAGATACAACTTGAGATGTCCTTTTTCTGATCCCTAAACCAGGTCACAGCAAATTGAGGCAAACGGTCGTCCCAATTACAGTTAGGATCAACTTCAAGCATATTCCCAGCTGGCCATGGACACACACTTGTCCTAAGTGGAAAAAAAAACAGCTAAAGCTAGAAGGACTTGGAGAAGTGCTTCCCACCCTCTAATGGGCAGACAATTCACACAAATCACCTGGAAAATTGTGGAAACTCAGATTCTGATTCAGCAGGTCAGACTGGAGCCTGAGAATCTGCATTTCTTTTTTTAAAAAAATTTTTGTTTAGACAGAGGCTATGTTGCCCAGGCTGGCCTCAGTTCAAGTTCAAGATCCTCCCACCTCAGCCTCCAAGTACCTGGGACTACAGGCACATGCCTGAGACACTGTATTTCTAACAAGCTTCTAGGCAGTGCCAATGCTCCTGGTCCCAGAACACACTTTGAGTAGCAAGCAAGGCCCTAGAGAACTTTCAGCCCAACACCTTTGTCAGTTTACATAAGACAATAATGCTAGTAACTAACATGTATCGAGCCCTCCTCAGGAATGGCATTAGTCTAAGAATTTCAATGGACTGTTCCCTTTAATCCTGACAGCAATTTTGTGACAAAGACACAAACATTTTATTTTACAGTCGAGAAAACTGAAGGTCAGAGACATCACCCCTGAGAGGTTGAGCTGGAGTTTAAATCAAGCTATTTAGATTCCAAGCTTGTGCCCTTAACCAAAACAAAAACTGCTTCGATAATTGCTTTCCAAAAGGACATACTAAGTTCCTTAAAGGTTAGTTCCCTGAGTCACCTTGTCCAGGACTTTAATTCTATTTAGCAAAATATTGCACACCTATGTGCCAGGCACTGTGCGGGGTGCAAGGAGCCAACGGTGCGCAAGACAGGCAGGACCCCTGTCCGCAGGGCGCTTACAATCTGGGAGGAGGCTGCGAAAAGAAAGTCAGGAAACAGTGCGGCCAGGGCTACATACAGAGTATTCTAGGAGCCCAGAGGAGTATCCTAAGCCAGAATGCGGAGAGTGGTCAGCAAAGGATTTTAGGAATATATATCTTAGGAGATGGAACTCCAATGGTGAGGTGAAGCCATTCCAAGTACGGGGAGGGAGCAAAAGATGTGAAAAACCCTGGCCTGATTAAACGGCCGACCCGGCACAGAGGGGTGCAGGCGCCCCGCCTCCCCCAACCAGCGTACACTGGAGCGCCGGCAAGGCCCGCTTAGTGCCGGGGGAAACGTCCACCCCCACGCCGAGTCGGGAGGCCGGCGGCCGCAGCCCCTCTCCAGACGCCCGCACCTGGCTCCTGCACAAAATGCTCCCGGTAGGTCCGCCACCAGTGCGAGGCCCGCGCCTCCTGCTCCGCCCGGCGCCGGTAGCGGTCGAAGCTCCGGTACTTCTCCAGCCGCTCCAGGTCGCTCACATCGATGTCCTGGTTGGGCATTGGCCCCAGCGGGGCGGTCCGGCGGCTCAGGGCGGCTGCGGGCACAGAGCGGACGTCAGGCCGGATCTGGTCCGCAGGAGATGGAGGCAGGCCTCGGCTCGAGCCCCAGGGTTCGGGCTATAGGGGATCTCCAAGAGCTCCCCACCCCCAGACCCCTCACCCGAGGTGCTGAAGCCCCGCCAGCGTCGCCATCCGCGCAGCGCGGCTCGCCAGCAGGGCGCCGCCATCTTCCCTCAGGCCGACAGCGCCGCCGCGGCCGCGCTAGGACCCCGGCAGAGGTGGCCAAGCGGCGCCTGAGTGCGCCGCGCAGGCCCCGCCCCGCGCCCGCGGAGTCGGGCCCCAGACCCCACTTCCGGGGAGGCCCGAGCACTTTCTTCTCGGGCCTCGGGCGCCCGGCTCCGGAAGTGCCGGGGTGGGGGGAGGGGGCGGCTGGGCGGAGCTGCGAGCAGTCCGGGCCACCAGGGGGCGGCACAGACCCGGAGCGGTCGTCCGGGTGGGCGGCGTCCGTGGTCGTCCGCGCCGCGCCGGGCTCTGCGACGGTGGCTCTCAGGGAGCTCACCCCACCCCGAAGGCGAAGGCGGCATCCTGAGCTCCGCAGTGGCGCAGCAGGGGCCTGGGCAGGGGGCGCGAGCACGGATTCCGGAGTCCGACTGCTTGGGTTTAAAATCTAGATTGTGACCTTACTGTCACCCTTGTAGTTTCGTCATTAGGGAAAAAAGCAGGTAATAATAGTGCTTACCTCGTAGGCTTGCTAGGAGGATGAAATAAATTAACATATAGAAAGCGCTAACGGTGGCGAGTAGGTGTTAGCTGTTGATCATCTCCAATTTACTGTGACCCACCCAACAGCGTAAGTGACCTGGTTAAGACACAGGTGTGGTTATGTTTCTGCCAGGGCTTTGCATTGCTCTTGGGGACCCAGTGCTAATAAGATCAGACTTGGTAGCCCAGGTGATCCCGACCCTCTTCTGCCCCAGCCCTGGCCCTCCTGCTCTGGAACAAAAGCTTCCAGCACATTTTGCTCCCCAGGCCACAGAGCCTTTGCACATGCTGTCTCTTCTGCCTTCCACTTGTTCACTTTTCCCCCTTGGCCTAGCTACCTCCTGGGCCCAGTAGAGTGGCTTCCCTCCAGTAAGCCTTCCTTGACATCCCAGGCCAGGGCTGGTGACCAGGTCAACTGCTCTGGCACCGGCAGAAACTTGGTCCTCACACTCAGACTGAAATGCAGTAAGGGTTCTCTCCACGTGGTAGGCAGTGGCCACACCTGGTTTTCATAAACAGCCAGACAGCTAAACCTCTCACCATCACTTCTCATTCACCCAACACTGCACAGCTGCTACACAGTGTTGAGGGGGCTACACAGGCCAGTAACAGTGCTGCTTAAGGGAGTTGTTCCTTATTGTGAGGTTGCTGCTGAGTGTACCATAGCAGGACTGAAGGTTGCCTGTCCGCAGGCTGGATTGTGTGTAGTTATTAATACATCATGGCCTCCCATACTTTTTTATCTTGTCCTTTTGTTTCTGAATCCTCTTCTGTGTGCCTCTGATCTTATCCCTGCTCCTCTACAGGTGGCTCCTGTTCCTCCATTCTTGTTCTCTCGCTGTCCTAGGACCCGCTAAGGGTGGGGCTTGCTTGGAATTTGAGGCCTAGCATGGATTCCCACATGTATCAACTTGACGAAAATAATAAATATGAATGACTGTTGAAACTGGAAGCAATGGCTCCACTAATGTTCTTTTCTTTTTGAGGACAGGGTCTCGCTATGTTGCCTAGGCTGGCCTTGAACTCCTGGGCTCAAACGATCATACTGCTTCAGCCTCCTGAGGAGCTGGGAGTACAGGCTCGTGCCACTGTACCCAGCACCAATACGTACACTTTTTATCTTATTACTTTCCACCAATATTCCTCTCTGTAAAAGAAACTGCATTTGGGTTATGATCTTGAGTTGTTTACAATTTTGAAGGGAAAAAGACCAGAGATAACACTCACTCCTGTACATAGCCCTCTGCAATGGCTACTGCCTGGGAGAAAGCTGATGTAAGGGGATAAATAGGCTGCCTGCCACACCTTAATGCCGGTGACAAGAATACAGAGCAAAAAAAAAAAAAAAAGCGTTTCTGCTCGTGTATGTGATTTGACAAACCAGTTTTTTTTTAAATAAATGGCTTTTTAAAAATCTGGAAAAAAAAAAGAATACCGAGCAGTCACAGGCAGATGGAAGTGCTGTCATAACTGAGTGCCTGTGGACTGCGTCTGTTTCATTGGCACTGTGTACTCATTTCTGACACCACTCTGTAGTCACCCAAGCCAGGACCCTGAGGGTCCTCCTCAACACATCTTCCTTTCTGACCCTCCATGTCTAGGCACCAGGTCCCAGGGGGTACTTTTCTGTGGCCTCTCACTGCCTCGAACAGTCCTGACCTCAATCCCTCACCTGCACCACGGCCAGCTGCCTTCTCACACTTTCTCTGTCCCCACTTTTGTCACCTCCTGGTCTCCACCCCGAAGTCACAATGGGCTTTCTAAAATGCAAATATGGTCCATCCCTGCTTAAAATTCTTTAGTGAATACCCGTTGCCCTGAAGATAAAAGTTCAAACTCTTTTACAAGATACACAAAGCCCTGTCAACCTGCTCCCCAATTCTAAATTCTTCTCCTTACTCTGTCTGGAAGGCCAAGGTCTCCCCTGAGTCTCCCAGCACTGTCCCCACCCATGTGTGCTCAAGTTTACCCTTCGGTCGGTTCTTCAGGTGGCTGCTTAAATGCCAGCTGCCCTCAGGTTGACATGCCCAAATCTAGACCCCCAGCCCTTCACACAGGTCTGGCTCAGGATTGGTTGCGTGTTGAGAAAAGGACCGAATTCCAGGTTTCACCAGGCATGGGGCATGTGATGCTTCTCTCCTGTGTTGGCACCAACTCAAGAAGCAGCTTTAAAATACCTTCCCCTTCACACCAGCACCGCATGTGATGAAAGTGGAAGGTGATGTGGCTGAGAGCCTGGGGTGGGAATCTGTCAGAGCAGAACTCAAAACCAGGCTCGGTTATTCGCTGTCACTGTGGGCAAGTTGTTTAATCTCCCTGAGCCTCAGTGTCTTCTTCTTTGAAGTAGGAATGTTAATTAATACCCTTCTGCTGGCTGTGCTCTGCAACCAGGGACTGTCATAGATTGTGGATTCTGGAGGGGAGGGGCACATGGCCAGAGAAGCCAGGTCCTAAACACTTTCTTTTTTCTGGCCTCAAACTCCTCAAGTTATCCTGCCTCAGCCTCCTGAGTAGCTGAGACTACAGGCATGCACCAGCATGCCCAGTTCTGACCGGTTTTGTAAGATAGTTTTTTATTGGAATATCTGCCTGCTCTTTGGGACTTGTTTTCCAGCAAATAATAGAGATGCAGAGCAAACCTTTTCTAAGAAATATGTACAAACACTGATGAGTCAGGGCAAGTGTAAGAATACACTCATTAAGAATATAGCAGTTCGGCTGGGCACGGTGGCTCACGCCTTAATCCCAGCCATTTGGGAGGCTGAGGCAGGAGCATCGCTTGAGCCCTGGAGCTGGAGATTGCAGTGAGTTATGATCATGCCATGTGCTCCAGCCCGGAAGACAGAACAAGACCCTGTCTCTTTTTTTTTTTTTGAGACAGAGTCTTGTTCTGTTGCTCAGGCTAGAGTGCC
>CAUYRT010089438.1:0-17358 GCA_963574885.1 Lepilemur ruficaudatus
CACCACGACCCCCAAAGCCACCTTCACCCTTCGGCTTGGCCCAGTCCAAGGTAACTTTGTTTCCATCAATTTCACCATCTTCCATGGCCTCCTTTGCTGCTTTGGCATCTTCCTCACTGTTGAAGTCTACAAAACCAAACCTAAAAAACCAAATGAAATCACCCATCATAAAGCAAGCACATACTGAACAAGTGTCAAGTTAACCTCACTGCTGGACAGCCGTTCCACAGAAAGCAGCCTTGCTTAGTTAGGAAAAGCCCAAGTGACAGAGTAGCTTCTCTATGGAAATTTTTAACTGGTTTTAGTGACTCTAAACCCCAGAATGTCTCACAAAACAGCCGAATATACCTCCATAATAAAAGAAGGTAAAATAATGCTAAGTTCTGTGAATTCTTCTTCTTCTCGTGCGAATCCATAAACTGCCACCAAGAGACAGAACGGAGCTCAATGAGAAGACATGTGAGATCTCTACGCAGCGTGAAGACCCCGGGAGTGGAGCCAACGCTGCACAGTCACTGCACCTTACCCTTTGGAGGATCCGGTTTCCCTATCAGTGACTATCCTTGCACGAATAGAGCCGTCAAACGACTCCTTCAATGTCTCTTCGGTGGTATCCTCAGACAGACCTTTGACAAACAGAGTTTTGGATGGCTCTGGGGAAGGAAAATAAAAATTGCGCCTTTTTATTAAGTCACAATCCATGATGACACTGAATTTGCACAATGCCTGGTATGACCACTGGCTAAGAATGCTTGCCTTAGTGGGCAAAGCAGTTAAAAGCACCATAGCCAACTAGTGTTTAATTAAACGGCTCTTATCAACAGCCCCTTTTTTTATTTTTTAGAGACAGAGCCTCACTCTCTTGCCCAGGCTAGTGAGTTCCGTAGCATCAGCCTAGCTCACAGCAACCTCAAACTCCTGGGCTCAAGCAATCCTTCTGCCTCAGCCTCCCGAGTAGCTGGGACTACAGGCATGTGCCTCCATGCCCGGCTAATTTCTTTATATATTTTTAGGTGACCAATTAATTTCTTTCTATTTTTAGTAGAGACGGGGGTCTCGCTCTTGCTCAGGCTGGTTTCGAACTCCTGACCTTGAGCAATCCTCCCGCCTCAGCCTCCGAGAGTGCTAGGATTACAGGCGTGAGCCACCACACCCGGCCTCAACAGCCCTTTTTTATTACCACTGCCTAGTTGAGATCCTGCCCCAGATCTTTTATGGAGAAGCAACCCAAACGGGAGTGCTGCCCACCATCTAGGGCAGTAAATCACAGGCCAATTTGCTGCTCTGAGTTGACACAGCTGGATCAGAACTTGACTATCTAGAGGAATTTTCTTGAAATTTCATCAATTATTTCTCAGGTAATCAGTCATCATATCCAGTTATCGTTCACTCAGTAGCAACAGAAAAAAAATGGGACCTGCTCAGAGTAAACACTGACATAGACAAGTTCAAGCAGAGCACTGAGAGTGTCACCCACCAACCACAGTATCCTGTCAATAGGAACTTACGACTTCTGGCATTAGGTGATCCCCTGGGCGCTTGCAACTCCAGCCTGATTGCTCTGCCCTCAATTTCCCTTTTATTACAGGAATTTAAAGCTTCTTTAGCATCTTCAAATGAAGCAAATTCTATAAATGCATACCTGAGGATGAACAGTTAAGACTTCAAATAAATGACCAAGCACATGGCTCTCCCACTACCCTATAATACCACCAAATCTTTCCCTTCAAGTAGGTATTACATGCTGCTTTACACTGATCTGCACAGCTAAAACGACTCAAAACAGTCCTAATAGCCCACATGTGACAGTATAAAGATATTAATTATTTTACCCTTTAGATTTGCCATTTTGGTTCTGGGGCACTTTGATCAAAGTTGCCTTCTCAAATACTTCCTGAAGAGTTTCTTCTGTTGCACTGTAGGAGAGGTTGCTTAAAACCAGAGTTTTTGACTCACCTGCAAATAAAGAGATGCCCACAGTCTGACTCTGAAGCAGTGGCTCCTAGCCTTAGTCACAGTTCTGAAGAACTTCAGTGCTTGGGAAGTTAAACATGCTAATAATGATGAAAACGAAATAAATCCCACTTCTGTTACTTAACATGTTGAGTACCCATCATGTACTGTAATGTCCTGCTTATTGTTCTTTATGTATAGGTTGATTACTGGTCTACGTCTCCCTACAACAGTAATCTGAGTTCAGAGGACACATGGTCTAAGTCATTTCAAGCTGCAGTCCCCAGCCCCTGGGTCATGGCCCAGTACCAGTTTGTGGCCTATTAGGAACCAGGCCGCATGTCACCACCTGAGCTCTCCCTGCCCACCACCCCCCTCAGTGGAAAAATTATCTTCCACGAAACCAGTCCCTAGTGCCAAAAAGGTTGGGGACCCCTGATTCAAGGCATAAAGAAGGAAGCAGATTTGCTTACCATGTTCCAACGCAAAAGGATTTCAGCTCTCATTCAAGGAACTGGAGATTATTATTACAAGTAAGGATGCGACTAGGGGTATAACTTCCTTAGTCTTCAACTGCTTCAAATTAATTATCTTTACTGATTATAATCAGTACTTAAACTTATGAAGTACAGAGACACAAAAGATTTCCCTCCATCAATGCTAGAAGCATGTAAAAAGCCTATAAATTCTTACCACTCCAGGTGCTATTCTTTCCACCTCTATAGTCTTGACTTTGACCTTTCTCTCCAGTGTAGTAGAGGGAAATGGATCGCCCATCAATCTCTGTTCCCTGCTTTTCTTCAAAGGTTTTCTCTGCATCAGCTTCCGTCTTAAATTCAATATAAGCAATCCTGCAACGGGCAGGGGGAAAGAACACAAATGTTTCAACCTAACAGACCTTGCTTCAGATGAGTACAATAAACACCTTTAGTCTTTTTTATGCTCATTGAAACATTCCAAGTTTCCTCTATCTTGTACTTTTCAATTAAAACTTGAGCTTCCCTTTACCTCCCACTACAGTTTGACAAATACTCTTAGAAAATCTTCTCAGGCCTGGCACAGTGGCTCATGCCTGTAATCCCAACACTCTGGGAGGCCAAGGTGGGAGGATTGCATGAGCTCAGGAGTTCTGAGACCAGTCTGACCAAGAGTGAAACCCTGTCTCTACTAAAAATAGAAAAATTAGCCAGCATCATGACACACACCTGTAGTCCCAGTCCCAGCTGCTTGGGGGGCTGAAGCATGAGGACCACTTAAGCCCCGAAGTTTGAGGTTGCAGTGAGCTATCATGATGCCACTGCATTCCACCCAGGATGACAGAGAGCAAGACTGTGTCTCAAAAAATCTTTTCATGTTAACCTCACCTCACTGTAGTACCTGGCACTTCCAAAGCACTTATAAGCTAGGCACATCCCCTACACCTTTACATGTTATCGCCTCATCTTTCAAAATTACCATAGAAATCAGGTATGTTATCCCTGTTGCACAGAAGGGAAACTGAGGCACAGGTTTAGAGGTTAAACTACCAGAGATCATACACCTAGGAAAATTAGACCAACACTGCTTTAAAAACGCAGGGAGTGCCTTAATTTTAACAAAACTCTGACATTTCAATAGACAAAACATACCCTTTACTCTTCCCATCCTTGCTGACTAATCTGATCTCCAGAGCATCTTCAAACACTTCTTTCAATTCATCCTGAGTGACTTTATAAGGAAGATTTTTGGCCAAAAGTGTTCTGGCATCTCGATCTAGATTAAAAATAAAACACACATACACAAAAATGAGCGGCATGGCCTACAAGACCAAAGAGGGAAAAAAAGAACATGCAAAGGCAGTTCTATTCAACAAATAATGTGAGATCCTATGATGTACAAGGCTCTGTGTTAAGTAGGGAGATAGAGACATGGCAAAATACAAGTGGGTCCCCTCCATGTTGTCACAGCTGATGTCAAACTCCATCTAAAGTAGATGCTCATTATCTCTGAATTTTAAAAACTGGGAACATACCACTTTAAAACATAAGCATATAGAGAAAAATAAAGGATTCAAAGAGAGTAATAAGGGACCAAATACAGTTTCAGTGAAGAAAGGCTCCTGTATATTAATTTAGGTGAATCTAATAATCTTTTTTCTAAATAAGTATTCTTGCTGGCCTGATTAGGAATTCATATTACAATACCAGCAAGCAGTGTCAAGTACTATTGTAAACACTTTACTAATTCAATTCTCCCATCAACACAAACCAAGGGAGAGTTACAAAGCATTTTCCCTACATTAGACTATGACTTCCTAGATACATTAGGAGAACAATCTCCCAAAGCCTTACATACCTTTCTTACTGTCTTTGCCTTTTGGTTTCTCTAGTTTAATTTCATTGCCAAAGACTTTCAAACCAGTGAGCTCCAAGGCTTTTTCCAGGTCTTCAGCAGATTCAAAATCCACATAGCCAAATTTTCTTTAAGGTGAAGAAGAGGGCAAAATTACAGGCGAAACAAGTCAAAAGCTACACATGTATTCTGGGCAAACGTGACATTACAAAGATCAAGTAAAAAGCACCTATAGTATTAACAAAATAAAGTTAAGGCTGTGCAAATTGTGGCTATAAAACAAGGTTATACTCTGGGAGGCCGAGGCGGGAGGATTGCTCAAGGTCAGGAGTTCGGAACCAGCCTGAGCAAGAGCGAGACCCCGTCTCTACTAATAATAGAAAGAAATTAATTGGCCAACTAAATATATATAGAAAAAATTAGCCAGGCATGGTGGCGCATGCTGTAGTCCCAGCTACTCCAGAGGCTGAGGCAGAAGGATCGCTTCAGTCCAGGAGTTTGAGGTTGCTGTGAGCTAGGCTGACGCCATGGCACTCACTCTAGCCCAGAGTGAGACTCTGTCTCAAAAAATATATAAAAAATAAAATAAATAAATAAAACAAGGTCTATATTATACCAAGACATGACATGCAAATTCACCTTTGAGGTCTTCATTATCAACTAAATTTCTTATTCCAATTAACAGTAGTAACTAACAAAAGAACCTACATAAAGCACTAAAAAAGGAGAATCTTGTCTGAATAAAAGCATTTACTGTGCTGACTATTCAGGTCTAACAGATTAGGTATTTGAAAGAATATAAACACCAAATTCCTGTGACAGGCTAAGGTAACAGTTCTAACAAGGGAGGGAGGAGAAAAGCATTAGCAGACTTCACTTGTAATGTGCAGTGAAGCACTTACCTAGTCATACCAATTCTCACATCCACAACAGCAAGATCATTTTTAGCAAAAACATCACTGATACCAGTTTTTAATTCAGGAGCAGATTTGTTAGAGTTCAGGTTTCCAATAAAGAGATTGAACGATGTAGTTGGTTCTGTGGCTATACAAAAAAATGAAATATCAATCTATTTGTAAAGCATGGCACAAAATTTCTAGTACAAAATTTTTATGTATAGCGCATCAGCAGATTGTAACGTAACATCAGGTTTCAGAATTAAGTCCCTTTGTCATTCATCATTTGTGCTAATTTGACTTTATCTCCTCTCACATCCCCCAATTCTGCTAGTTACCTTCCACTTTCTGTTTCTTGGCTTCAGGAGCTGCTTTCTGTTTGGTCATTTCCTTCTTTCGTTTTCCAGGCGCTTCTTTGACAGGCTCTGGACAAGATTTCAAACAATGTGTCACCCATGAGTAGCTACATATACATAAATACCCCCTTTAAACATAACAGGTCAATATACCTCAGAATACAATCTAATTACCTTCCTCCTCCTCCTCTTCCTCTTCATCATCATCTTCATCCTCTTCATCATCTTCCTCATCGTCGTCATCCTCATCCTCATCTTCCTCCTCTTCATCTTCATCCTCAGCCATGGTCTTAGCTTTCACAGGAACAGCTTTTGCAGTTTTCTTTCCTTTGGCTGGTGTGGTCTCCATAGCTTCTTCTTCAGAGTCTGAAAGAGAAGTCACTTAGTCAAAACCTTTAAGAGAAATCTCCAAAAGCCAACATTAGTTCTTAGAAGACCTAAAGAAAAGGAAACGCAATCTTCCCACCATGCTTAGCTTTTAGTTATGGCAAGAATTAACAGATCGCTTGGCAGCAAAAGCCTACGTTCTGAAAAATGTTCACAGAAGGTACTGCTGATAAGCATTTCCTCAGGGGCAGGAAATCATTCACTGGTAATAGAGCTTGGCACACAACAGCCCAGAGAGTCTCCAGAAGGATCCTCATCTAATCTCCAGGTTGTCATAGAAAGTCTATGTAGTGTTGCTTCCAGAACCTCATCTCATGATATCTTAGTAACTACCAAGAGAATGCCTTACCATCTTCTTCGTCATCGTCCTCATCCTCATCCTCCTCATCTTCGTCATCCTCATCATCCTCGTCCTCTGAGGCAGGGGCAGCAGCTGCTGCTTTAATCACCGCTGGTTCAAATTCATCCTCCTCCTCATCTTCATCATCATCCTCATCCTCATCGTCTTCCTCGCTGTCATCCTCCTCCTCATCACTGTCTTCCTTCTTGGCATTCTTGCCGTTCTTTGCCCCCTTAGCTGGGGTGGCAGCTCCCTTCTTACCAGGGGTTGCTACCAGTGCTTTGCCTGGTGTGGCTCCCTTTTTGGCAGGTGTCACAACTGCCTTGGCTGGTGTAACCGTCTTCTTGGCCTGTGGGGCTGCTGCCTTTTTGCCTGGGGTGACAACTGCTTTCTTCGCAGGTGTGGCAACTGCAACCTTTTTTGTTGGAGAAACCACCACCTTCTTAGCTGGGGTTGTAGTAGCCTTCTTGCCTTTCTTCTGAGGAATGATAACCTTAAGAATTAAAAAAAAAAAACAACATATTTTTTTAAAAAACCAATGTAAGTCTGCCCCCGCACTCCAAAAGACAGCCATGGTCCCAGTAATTGTTAGATTCTGGCACTGCCTCAGTGCCACAGGAATTAGGTACATAACAGCACGTGAAACTCCAGAGCCTTGTTATATGTCCATGAAGTCATAGTTCTCACTATCAGGTAAAATACCCAAGCATAAACAAACTTTCTGAACACTTAAAATACCTGTGGAATTCTTCTACCTTATACTTTTTTAAACTTCAACTTTCTCATCTCAAAATGAGAACAGTATCAACCACAAATGTAGTTTTTAAGGATGAAGAACATATGTACATTATTCAAAATCTTACACACAGAAAGCTGTGTTGACTGTTAATAAATCATTTGGGGTTCCTAAGTGTGGTAACAGAGCCCAACAAATGCTCAATTCTCAGGACTCAAAGTAAAACGCAGTTCAAATAGCCAGGCTGAATAACCCTCGCCAAATTATAGCACATCAAAGAGTGAGCATGTTAGCCTGATAAAAACCATCATTTATCTACATTTAAGTCCTATTCAAATCTGCTTTTGGATTATTAGTTTTACCAAGTAATCTGTGGAAAAGTAAAACTTGTATTAAACTCTAAACAAGAAAACTGAGCACATTTATAAGTGGTCGTTTTTATAGTGAGCAAACAATAGCTAGGAGTGCTAATCTATACCAGAGATAATTAATCATAACACAGTGATTAGTGTTACTAAGCTTATATATAGTGGAATAGAGACCAACTAATCTTGATTGGAGGATAGGAAAGGAAACTGATACGGTTATCCTCAGATCTGAATACAATGCTCAGCTCTGCCACTTATTTTATAAAATATACCTTTCCCTCATCTAGCCCATGGGGTAACGATAACATGTTGAAACTGGATAATGCAACGATTTAACACAACTTATCACAGATCAAGCCCTGCAAAGGGCATGTGAAAAGGAAACTCCCCGGTCTCATGTGTCTCAAATGCATTCAAATACCCAAATGACATTGTTTTAACTGTCCATTTTGTAGTTTCAACATAACTCTGCATTAAAATGGACATAATTACCTCTTCTTCACTGCTGTCATCATCTTCATCTTCTGACATTTCCTCATCTTCACTATCTTCTTCTACCTCCTTTGGGGGAGGAGCCATTTTCTTGGGGTCACCTTGATTTTTACCTGCCTAAAAAAAGGACACAAGTAGAACACTGCACTCCCATCAACTTTTCAAACTAAACATATTTTGCCATCATTCTACATAGTAAAATGCAAAAATCTCCTTTCTCAGAATCCATTTTTCATAATGCTAAATAAATAGCACAACAAAGACTATTCTTGATATGCAAGAAAGGAAAATTCTTAAATTCCCACACATTTTTCCGGTCAGGTTTTACAAACAGAAAACCAAACTTCAAGATAAAAAGGCAACCTGAAATAATTTCTCTTCCTGTTACCTTAGCTAAGCACACCATGCACAATTATTAATAACCAGTGGCCTGAAACTGGACAATTTTTCCGGCGAACTATTCACAGCCTTTCGGTAAATTCTGCCACCTTATTCTACCGCCCTCCTCTGAATCCAAATTAAGGCTGAAGATCTTTAAGACACTTTTTTTTTTTTAAATCGCCTTTGAAAAATAACTGCCTCTGGGCTTACGAAGTTTTCCTTTCCCAGCGAGACAACCCCGCCCCTTCCAGACCCCGTGGGGCCACGTGGGGATACACGGTAGGCCACCATGTGCGCACAGCCCGGTGCAAAAAGGAGGCGGCAAAGCCTCCTTCAAGGGCCTGCCACGTGTCCGCTCGCCTGGCTTGGGCGGAAAGGTCCCGGAGGCCACCGGGCCTCCCACTAGGGACCATCGCACCGTTTCCCGCCTTAAAACACCGGTCTCTTCCGAGACTCTGGGACCCACGCGGCCGGGCCCACGTGGTGGGCCGCGCTCCGGGACACGTGCGCCAGGAGGCGGGGCCCAGCTCCAGTTCGTCGCAGGAGTTTGGCCTCATCCTGCCCGCCCCGAGGCCCAGCGCCCCCTCCTCGCGCTCATCGCCTGAGTCTTTCCCCGCCGCTTTCACCACCCCTCGCACCTGCCAAAGCTCTCCACCTCGCCACCAAGTAGCCAAAAGCCGCGAGAACTCCCCGCTCGTCGCGCGAGACTTCCTCGCAGCATGGCGCCCTCGAACGCGCCCGGGACTGCGCGCAGGCCTTCCTCCCCGCGGCGCCGCGCGCGCGCCCCTCGGAACGCAGGCCTAGATGCCCGGGCTTGCGCGCGACGCCTCTTACCTTTGCGAGCTTCACCATGATGGCGGCTTATGACGGCGGAGTATGTATCGGGCAAGTGCCGGAGACAAACCTAGAGGAACTAAGCGACGTCGACGGCGGCTACGGGTACAGAGGATCCCGGAGCACGTACGCCTCGCTGCCACCTAGAGCTCGAGACTGAGACGAAAGACTGAGCCTGCCCAGTAATCGCCTCTGGAAAGGCGACGACGGCGCCCTTGTGACTCCGCTTCGACCAACCAGAGCCCGCGCCCGTCCCCGGGAGCCAATTGCGAGCCTCTACCCTAGAACGGCGCGGGGCGGGGCGCGGGCGGGAGTGGGCGGGCCGAGGCAGGCGGGGGAGGGGAGGGCTCGGCGGCGGCGCCCTGGGGCGGGACTCGCTTTGTGCCACGCGGGCGCTGATTGGGCTGCGGGCGCGCGGGTCCCGGCCTGCGCGGTGAGATGGGAATTTTGAGCGTGGGGTGCGAGGGGAGCGCGGGGACCTTTGGTCCCGTATGTGGTCCGCTCCTGTAGACTCCGCCGGCCGTGGAGGTCCTCAGAGACCCCCACGCGCGGCCCCGGCACTCCACGCTGATCCTCCTGGCGGCCCTGGAGAAAGGAGTCCGGCCGGTTTTCCTGCTGCTGAGCCCGCGAGCGCCGGAAGTTCAGGAACCGCAAAGTT
Organism: Lepilemur ruficaudatus; assembly: GCA_963574885.1. Taxonomy (NCBI): domain Eukaryota; kingdom Metazoa; phylum Chordata; class Mammalia; order Primates; family Lepilemuridae; genus Lepilemur; species Lepilemur ruficaudatus. The sequence goes on from CAUYRT010089438.1 coordinate 9,733, forward strand.
CACGGTGGCCCCTCTGGAGGCACACCTTAGCCCTGCCGGCCGACGAGCTTGGGGCCAAAGTCATCCCCCTGGCTGCAGTGATTCCCTCCCGGGCCACGTACCTGAAGCCGCCTCCTGAGAGCTGTAAATAAAGTCAGTCGCGTATATTCGTGAGGTTTACTGAGAGTAGTACACAAACATCCCGTTTAATGCCAGAGTAACCTCATGGGGTGGGTATTCCTCCCAATGGGTAACAGCCTCGGAGAAATAAGTGTTTGGTATTGCGACTGTGGGGTTGGGAGAGGGACTTGGGCAGGCTCACCGCAGAGCCGGACCTTTGGCCACTCACAAGTTCACCCGTTAAAATGTGCCTGCGAAGTCAGTGTCACCAGGTGGCCCAGGGGTAGGTCAAGAGAGCCAAATGAAAGGTTCCCTTGATGGCACAAGGCGCTGAAGTTTGTCTTTGCATTAAGCTTTTGCCAGTTACTCAGTGGGTTACCATATGGGTGGAACTTAACTGGTGCGAGACTTAGCAAACCAGAGCACCTTCCTTCATTTTAAAGCCTGCCTGGGGCCGGCGCGGTGGCTCACACCTGTAATCCTAGCACTCTGGGAGGCCAAGGCGGGCGGATTGCTCAAGGTCAGGAGTTTGAAACCAGCCTGAGCAAGAGCGAGACCCCCGTCTCTACTAAAAATAGAAAGAAATTAATTGGCCAACTAAAAATATATATATATAAAATTAGCCAGGCATGGTGGTACATGCCTGTAAGTCCCAGCTACTTGGGAGGCTGAGGCAGGAGGATCGCTTGAGCCCAGGAGTTTGAGGTTGCTGTGAGCTAGGCTGACGCCACGGCACTCTAGCCCAGGCGACACAGTGAGACTCTGTCTCAAAAGAAAAAAATAAAAATTAAAAAATAAAGCCTGCCTGGGATATATGCTGGGCATCTGGTATCTGATTGTTCCTACAGAACCAGGATACCTTCAGCTAGGTATTAGCTCTGGAGATTCAAATTAAAGAGGCCTGTGTTGGGGCCCAGGAGTTTGTATTTTAACAAGGCCACAGGGGATTCTTATGAGCAATCAAGTTATTTTGAAATTCTTTCTAGCACACTCCTGAGACTGAGTATAGGAAACCCACAGCTACCCAGTGGGGCACTCTGATCGTGGCAGGAGGCAGAGACCAGTTTTGTGGGCCCCACTCTGTTTTCTGATGGTCTATGGAGAGCCCCCTGAGGAGGTTCAAACTTTGAACTTGACTGGATGGGGGCCAAGGGGATACTTTCTGGAGGATGAGAACAGAAAACACCACACCAAGATGTGGTGGAATAAGACCATCTATTTTTTTTTTTTTTTCAGACAGACTCTCACTGTGTTGCCTGGGCTAGTGTGCCGTGGCATCAGCCTAGCTCACAGCAACCTCACACTCCTGGGCTCAAGCGATCCTCCTGCCTCAGCCTCCCAAGTAGCTGGGACTAAAGGCATATGCCACCATGCCTGGCTAATTTTTTTATATATTTTTTTTAGTTGGCCAATTAATTTCTTTCTATTTTTAGTAGAGACAGGGTCTCACTCTTGCTCAGGCTGGTTTCAAACTCCTGATTACAGGCGTGAGCCACCACGCCTGGCCTTGCTTCATTCTTTTTAATAGCTACATGGTGCTCCTTATGTGAAAGGATCACAATTTATTTAACCAGTCACCAATGCTAGACATTTAGGTTTGTTTCCTATGTTTGGCTATTATAAACTGCTATAGCAATTTTTTTTTTCAAGAAACAGGGTCTTGCTCTGTCACCCAGAGCATAATTACATACTTTTACATACTTTATTTTACACATATACAAATCGTATCTGTAGAATACAGCAATGTAGAACAGCTAGGTCAAAGGCCTTTTACATTTTGATAGATGTTTTCCCAAGTGCTGCCTTTTGAAGTTTTTGGTGACAGTTCTAGCCAAGAGTGACCCCACCTGCTCTGGTTGGCTAAGGTTATCTGCTGCCCCCAGAGCTCCAAGACAGCACTGTACCTTTCTTTTCTTTTTTTTTTTCAATGACACAACAAAAGTTTATTTGCAAATCAGTCATTTGGATAGTAGAATATGTTTTTCCAGGCTGAGTACAGTGGCTCGTGCCTCTAATCCTAGCACTTTGGTAGGACAAGGTGGAAGGATCACTTGAAGCCAGGAGTTCAAGACCAGCCTGAGCAAGAGTGAGACCTAGTCTCTACGAAAAATAGAAAAATTATCTGGGTGTGGTGGTGCAGGCCTATAGTCCCAGCTACCCAGGAGGCTGAGGTGGGAGGATCGCTTGAGCCCAGGGAGTTGGAGCTTTCAGTGAGCTATGATGACACCACTGCACTCTAGCTCAGGTGACAGAGCAAGACCCTGTCTCCAAAAAAAGAAAATTCGAACAGTTACTTATATGCAATGCCTTTAGCACTATACATTTTGCAGAGGAGAAACTGGGTGGTGGGGAGGAGGGTGACGCTACCCCATCCCCAAGGTCACGGCTCTAATTCTCTGGGGAGTTTGACTAGTCCCTGACACCAGCCCAGAAGCCCCAGGGCCACTGTCTTGAGCAGCACTGGCCGCCTCTGCAGACCTGCCTGGCTGGCCCCAACTAACCACCACACCTGTCCATGCACTGGGGCATCCATGGGCACTTCTGGACCCCAAGACCCAGTCGGCCACAGTGAACCTTGCACCGTGCAGAGGTCCAAAAGCCCACAGGAGGGAGTCTGCAGGGCTTCAAAGGATTAACTCCATTTCCCAAATCCAAGCCTCTAGGAACTGAATGTCTCAGTTATGCTCCACCTGGCAAATAAAATCATATGAGGCATTTAAAATAGAGTTTTTGGGGTGTCTGCACACACGTGCCAGGCATTCCGTGTAAAATAAAAAATAAAACAGAGTTTAATGCAGGGACTTGGTGACATGGTTGATGGAATTACTGAGAAGCCAAATGGGACAATGAGGTGAGAGCAGGAAGCTGCTGCCACTCTCAGGTGCCCCACCGCCCCAGACTCTTCCACTGAAGGTGGACCAGTGAGGAAGAGGCTGGGCTACTACCTGAGAAGCCACCCAACGCAGAGGGCTGGGAGGTGGGGGGTATCCTGTTCCTGTGTCTCCCCTGCTCTTCCTCCTGAGATCCAGCCAGCATGCAGCTGACAAAGCCTGCAGGGCAAGCCCCCTGCAATGTAGGCCGAGCAGGGAGCAGCGGTGGGCTTTGCAGCCTCAACCTGTTTCCAGAGCTCCAAGCCTGGGTGTCGCTGTGATGAGGGGCAGAACCAAGTTCCCTTTGCCAACCCAGCCTGCTTCTGGCTTTTGGGTTCCCTGAGGCCTTCAGATGCAGTCCAGAACTTCCCCAGAACTTTCAGCCAGATGCCAAAGGGGGATCCTAAACTTTTCCTCCCTTGCCGGGCCTTGCTGGCTGTGTTAGCCAATCTTCCCCTGCCGGATGCAACGTGTGCCTCCAGGACTCAGGGGCCAGAGCCAAAGAACCCAGCCTTTGTCTCCCCAAGGCAGCTCAGGTGGCCCAGGAAGCTTCACCTGGTAATCAGAGGGAGGAGTCAGCCCCTTAGCTCACCAGCCACCCCTGAGCCCGCTGGTGGAGACCCAGATCCTCACCCCAATTTTCCTGCTGCACCTCCCAGTCCAGGCCACAGTCAGCTCTCCCATCCCCATCCAGGAGGTTGGGCCCCACTGGAGAGAGATCTGGGATGACACAGGTCCGGGTCTCCACTGCCCTCCCCTGGTAGCCCCAGCCACTAGCAGAGACAATCTTCCAGGGGCTCCTGACTGGCTCTCATTGCCATCTCTCCAGCATCTATTCCAAGCCTCTTTTTTCCGGGGCCCTCACTTCTCTGCCCTCCTTGTCAACAGATATTTATCCTCTCCTACAAAGCAAAGGATCCCACCCTCTGATTGGCACACAGCCCCAGACAGCCTTTAGCTTCCCCCACCCTGCCCTAAGGCCCCAGGGAAGCCAGAATCTTTCTCTAAAACACCCCTTCCCCTGGGCCAGGGAGCCCCTCCTGGCCCCCTCCCAGGGTCCCAAACCAGTGATTTCCGCACCACCTGCCATCCCAACACCTCCTTCCCTCCATTGTCCTTTGCAGGAGCAAGCTCCAGGGAGAATTAACAGTTGCTGTCAATGTCCCAGCCCCCACAGGGGACCTCCAGTCCCACCCTCTGCAGACACCACCCTCTTTGTTGCCAGCCCAAAGGACACTCTGTAGACTTTATCTCTCTTGCCCCTTCCACAGCGTCTTTCTCCTGACCACATCCTCCTTGGAACTTCTCCCCTGCCTATCTGACACCGCTGTCCCCTGGCCTCCTTCCTCTGCCTACCTTCTTCCTTTCTTAAAGGGGAGTGTTTCCCCTTTCTCCTCCCTTGACATTCCCTGAACAAACCCCTTTGCCCTGGGGCCTCAACTACCATCTGTACACACTCCCCCCTCCTGCCCTCTGCTGGGAGCAGCTTCTCTGGTAGCAGCTGCAGCTCCCTGGTGGGTCCACCTGCCAGTGGCTGAAGCCATTTGATGGCACCCAAATCAGGGTCTCTCCAGTAGCAACTTTCTTCCTGGGCTCCAGACTCATTAACCCAGCGGCCTGGCACACGTCTCCCTTTGGTGCCCTATAAATCTTCAAATTCAGAGTGTCCCGCTTTGAATTTAACATCTTCCTCTACGCCTGAAGTGCCATCTTTCCTACCTCGATATCAGCTTTCCTAGCCAAGAGCAGGGATGTCATCTATCTCAGTCCATCTGGGTTGCTCTAACAAAATATATTAGACTGTGTGATTTATAAACAACAGAAACATATTGCTCACAATTCTGAGGCTGGAAATTCAAGATCAGGGCACTGGCAGATTCAGTGTCTGTGAGGGCTCAATCTCATAGACGGTGCCTTTCTGCCGCCTTTACATGGCAAACAGGCTCCCTCAAGCCTCTGTATAAGGGCACTAATTCCATTCATGAGGGCAAAGCCCCCGTGAGCTAATCACCCCCTAAAGGCCCCACCCCTTAATATTGTTGAACTGGGATTAGGTTTCAACATGTGAATTTCGGGGAAAACCAACATTCAGACCATAGCACTGCCTAGACTCCGCCCTCTCCCTCAGCTCCCCCAGCCAGGCTTCCCCAGGCCTGGGCTCCGAGTGTGTTTGGAGTCGTTCCACTACTCTCTCCTCTGCCCCTCTCGCTGCAAGCCTTCCCCAGTTCTGCCTGGATTCATGCAGCAATTGTGATTCAGCCTCCCTCACACCAGTCTCACCCCATCTCTCAATCTGCCACGCTGTAGCCAAACCAGCTTTTCTCATCAACAGATACAGGCACATTCTTCTAGTTAGGAGCTCTCCACAGCCAGCCGGAGAAGGTCCAAGTGCCTTAGCCCATTCCTTCGGCAGAGTGGACTAGGGTAGGGCAAGGCACTTGCCTCAGGCCCCACCTCTCAAGGGACACAACAAACTCAGCCATGAAGAGAACTATTTCACTGCCATGTTTTTCAATTACTGGGGAATTAAATCCATGAACAAAAAAATTAGCACTTTAAATGAACACAGGATCACTATTACTGATATTTCTTTTGCTTCAGGCTCCACTGTGGCTTGCACAGCACTGTTACTGATCCTGTCCTTATTTAAAATTTGATACTTTGTTCATGATGGATTTTCTTGCATTAATTTTGATTTTAAAATATTACATTAAAATATTATCTTGATTCCTGAGATTTTGGCCTTAAAGTCTGTGCACCAGGCACCTGCCTCACTTGTCACACCCTAGTCCCCATCTTGTGCCCTACAGTGACCTCCAGGCTCCAGGTCATCTGGACGATGGGTCTTCTTCCCCCAGTGGTCTCTCTAGGCTCTGTCCCTCCTGCACCTCCTCTTCTGCTCCTTCCCTGCCTGAGATGACCACCCCCCAGCCCAGCTTGCTGGTCATGCTTCAGGACTGAGCCCCCTTTTCCAGGAGTACTCTCTGTTGTCCTCAGACTGGGTCAGGTTCTCCTCCATGCTCTAAAAGCACCAGCTGTCACAATGCTCTTGGGTGAGCATATTGTGTCTGTCTCCCCATTCAACTGGGAGCTTCTTGAGGTCATGTGGAACTCACACTCTTGACACTAAGCTATGCACAATGTCAGCAAACAGTTGGTGCTCAATAAATGCTGATTTAATGAGTGATTCTTACAAGGCCTAGAATTGTTGGAAGGACTTCAGAATAACTCTAATGGGTATTCCAGAGACTGTGAGATCCTAGATGCTTTAGAGAACAAGGCAGTTGCTTCCAGGCCCCCTAGTCTAACCCCAGCCTATAGCCACCTTGCCTGAGCTAGGGAACCCTGGCCCAGCCAGGTACTGTCTTTCATGAATCCCCCGTCCCCCACCTGGACCTCAGCCTCTGTTCCTGCCTAGTCTTTTCAATGCTATTGTAAATGGAATTGTTTTTTTAATTCCATGTTTTATTGTTTATTGCTATTGAATAGAAATATGCTTGATTTTTTGCATATCGATTTTGTATCCTAAAACCTTGCTGAATCTTTTATTAGCTCTTATAGTTTTTTTGTCAATCCATTGGATTTTCCATATAGGAGATCATATGATCTGCACACAGAGATAGTTTTACTTCATTTTTTTCCAATCTGGCTGCCTTTTATTCAGTTTTCCTTGCTTAATTGCCCTGGATGGCCCCCAGTACAATTTGAATAGAAATGGTAAGAATGGTCATCTGTGCCTTACTCCTGATCTCATAGGGAAAAGCTTTCAGTCTTTCACCATTGGCTACGATGCTGGCTGTGGATTTGGTGATAGATACCTTTTATCAGATTGAGGAAGAGCTATTCTCCTTTGTTCAGTGTTGGGTTTTTTTGTTTGTTTTTTTTTAATCATGAAAGGGTGTTGGCTTTTTGCAAAATGTTTTTTTTACATCTATTGAGATGATTATGTGGCTTTGTCCTTTATGGTTAACATATTTTAATTTTTATTTATTTGTTTATTTTGCAGAGATGGGTCTTGATATGTTGCCCAGGATGGAGTGCAGTGGCTATTCACAGATGTGATTATAGCACACTACAGCCTCGAACTCCTGGCCTCAAGCAATCCCCCTGCTTCAGCCTCCCAAGTAGCTGGGCACACAGGTGCACCACTGTCCCTAGCTTTTGGTTAACACATTTCTGAAAGTAGTTCCCTGTGCAGGGTAGAGGAGTAGGAACCAGGAAAATGGGACACAGGGGTGCAAAAGAATCTTTACTGACTATCCTTTCATATTTTGGTTTACTGAATGTATTTATGTAAAAATTGTGATAAAATACACATAAAATGCCAGGCGCGGTGGCTCACGCCTGTAATCCTAGCACTCTGGGAGGCCGAGGCGGGCGGATGGCTCAAGGTCAGGAGTTCGAAACCAGCCTGAGCAAGAGTGAGGCCCCCCCCCCGTCTCTACTAAAAATAGAAAGAAATTAATTGGCCAACTAAAAATATATAGAAAAAACTAGCCAGGCATGGTGGCGCATGCCTTTAGTCCCAGCTACTCGGGAGGCTGAGGCAGAAGGATTGCTTGAGCCCAGGAGTTTGAGGTTGCTGTGAGCTAGGCTGACGCCACAGCACTCACTCTAGCCCGGGCAACAGAGCGAGACTCTGTCTCAAAAAAAAAAA